>JBBFKN010000322.1:0-42249 GCA_039654755.1 Calcarius lapponicus | reverse complement strand
GGTTATTTTGGGGTTATTTTGGATTATTTTGGAGGTTATTTCGGGGTTATTTTTGGGTTGTTTTGGGTTATTTTGGGGGTTACTTTTGGGTTATTTTTGGTTTATTTTAGGGATTATTTTGGGGTTGTTTTGGGGTTGTTTTCGGGGTTATTTTGGGGTTATTTGGGGGTTATTTTTATGGTAATTTGGGGGTTATTTTGGGGTTATTTCGGGTTATTTTTATGGTAATTTGGGAGTTATTTTGGGGTTATTTTGGGGGATTTTTTGGGTTATTTGGGGGGGGGCTTTCAGGTAATTTTTGGTTTATTTTAGGGATTATTTTTTGGGTTGTTTTGGGTTATTTTGGGGGTTATTTAGGTGTTATTTTTATGGTAATTTGGGGGTTAATTTTGTTTATTTTAGGGATTATTTTTGGGTTGTTTTGGGAGTTTTTTGGGGGGTTATTTTTGGGTTATTTCAGGGGTTATTTTGGGGCAGTTTTTGGGGTTATTTTTGGGGGGGTTTTGGGTTATTTTTGGTTTATTTTAAGGATTATTTTTGGGGTTGTTTTGGGGTTATTTTTATGGTATTTGGGGTTATTTGGGGGGTTATTTTGGGCGTTACTTTTGGATTATTTTGGAGGTTATTTTGGGGTTATTTTTGGGTTGTTTTGGGTTATTTTTGGTTTATTTTAGGGATGATTTTTGGGTTATTTTTGGGTTATTTTTGGGGTTGTTTTGGGGTTGTTTTGGGGTTATTTTTATGGTAATTTGGGGTTATTTTAGGGATTATTTTGGGGTTATTTTAGGGATTATTTTGGGTTATTTTGGGTTATTTTGGGGTTTTTGGGGGTACCTGGAGTAGGAGGAGCCGGGACGGCCCCGGAGCTGGTCCAGCTCCAGCTGCATCCGCTCCATCTCCGCCAGCAGCTGCTCCTGGGGGGGAAATTCGGGAATTTTGGGGATTTTTGGGAATTTTGGGGAATTTGGGATTCATTGCTGGAGACCCCCGGTGGGAATCGGGGTCCGAGGAAACCCAAAAATCATCCGGGATAGGGGAAAAAATCGGATTTTCAGCCAAAAAGTCCCAAAATCCAAGGAAAAAATGTCCTAAAATTCCTCCAAAATCCATAAAAAAAAAAAGTCCCGAAATTCCCTGAAATCCACTCAGAATTCCACCCCAAATTCACCACGAAAAAAATCTCAAAATCTGTCCAAAAATCGACCAAATTCCTCCCTGAATTTCACCCAAAATTCGCTCCAAATTACCCCAAATCTGCCCCAAAAAAAAACCCACCCAAAAATTCTCTAAAAATTCCTCAAAATTTTTCAAAAATTCCCCCAAAATTTTCCAAAAATTCTCAAAAAAGTCTCCAAAATGTCTCCAAAAAATCCCCAAAATTCTCCAAAAATTCCTCAAAAATTTTCCAAAAATTCTCAAAAAATTCTCAAAAAATTCTCAAAAAAGTCTCCAAAATGTCTCCAAAAATCCCCAAAATTCTCCAAAAATTCCTCAAAATTTTTCCAAAAATTCTCAAAAAATTTTCCAAAAATTTTCCAAAAATTCCCCCAAAATTCCCCAAAAATTCCCAAAAATCCCGACCTTGTTGAGCAGGAGCTCGTCCTGCATTTTCTTCATGTTGGCGATTTCTTCACTCAGCGAATTCTGGGGAGGGAGAAAATCAGGGGGGGGACCCCAAAAAAACCATCCAGGACCCCCCAAATTTCTCTCAGGACCCCCCAAATTATTCCCAGGACCCCCCAAATTATTCTCAGGACCCCCCAGACCCCTCCCCAATTTTGGGGGTGCCCCAAAAATTCCCCTTTCAGGACCCTTTCCCCCTCCTCGAGGTGCAACAAAAACCATCGCAGACCCCCCAAAATCCCCCTAAAACCCCCCAAAATGCCCCCAAATTTCTCCCAGGACCCCCCAAATCTCTCCCAGGACCCCCCAAAATTTCTCCCCAGCCCCCTCCCCAATTTGGGGGTCCCCACCTTCTCCTCCAGGGCCCCCATCCTCTCCTTGAGGTGCAGCTGGAGCCGCTCAGGACCCCCCAAAATTCCCCCAAATTCCCCCAAAATCCCTCTCAGGACCCCCAAATTATTCCCAGGACCCCCCAAATTATTCCCAGGACCCCCCAGCCCCCCTCCCCAATTTTGGGGTGCCCCAAAAATTCCCCTCCAGGACCCTTTTCCCCTCCTCGAGGTGCAACAAAAACCATCGCAGACCCCCCAAAATCCCCCCAAAACCCCCCAAAATGCCCCCAAATTTCTCCCAGGACCCCCCAAATTTCTCCCAGGACCCCCCAAATTTTTCCCCCAGCCCCCTCCCCAATTTGGGGGTCCCCACCTTCTCCTCCAGGGCCCCCATCCTCTCCTTGAGGTGCAGCTGGAGCCGCTCAGGACCCCCCAAACAATTCCCCAAAATTCCCCCCAAATCCCTTCCAGGACCCCCCAAATTCCTCCCAGGACCCCCAAAATTCTCCCAAATTTCTCCCAGGACCCCCCAAATTATTCTCAGGACCCCCCAATTTTTTTCCAGACCCCTCCCCAATTTTGGGGTGCCCCCAATTTTCTCCTCCAGGTGGATCAAAAACCATTTTAGACTCCCTGGACCCCCCAAAACTCCCCTTAAACTGCCCCAAAATTCTTCCAAATCCCATCCAGGACCCCCCAAATTTCTCCCAGGACCCCCCAAATTTCCCCCCAGCCCCCTCCCCAATTTGGGGGTCCCCACCTTCTCCTCCAGGGCCCCCATCCTCTCCTTGAGGTGCAGCTGGAGCCGCTCAGGACCCCCCAAACAATTCCCCAAAATTCCCCCAAAATCCCTTCCAGGACCCCCCCCAAATCCCTCTCAGGACCCCCCCAAATCCCTCTCAGGACCCCCCAAATTTCTCTCAGGACCCCCCAAATTATTCTCAGGACCCCCCCAGACCCCCTCCCCAATTTTGGGGTGCCCCAAAAATTCCCCTCCAGGACCCTTTTCCCCTCCTTGAGGTGCAACAAAAACCATCTCAGACCCCCCAAAATCCCCCAAACTTCCCCCAAATCCCATCCAGGACCCCCCAAATTCCCCCCAAATTTCTCTCAGGACCCCCCAAATTCCTCCCAGGACCCCCCAAATTATTCCCAGGACCCTCCCAGACCCCTCCCCAATTTTGGGGCGCCCCAAAATTTCCCATCCAGGACCCTCATCCCTTCCTCGAGGTGCAACAAAAACCATCGCAGACCCCCCAAAATCCCCCAAACTCCCCCCAAATCCCATCCAGGACCCCCCAAATTTCTCCCAGGACCCCCCAAATTTTTCCCCAGCCCCCTCCCCCAATTTGGGGGTCCCCACCTTCTCCTCCAGGGCCCCCATCCTCTCCTTGAGGTGCAGCTGGAGCCGCTCAGGACCCCCCAAACAATTCCCCAAAATTCCCCCAAAATCCCATTCAGGACCCCCAAAATTCTCCCAAATTTCTCTCAGGACCCCCCAAATTATTCCCAGGACCCCCCAGACCCCTCCCCAATTTTGGGGCGCCCCAAAAATTCCCCTCTGGGACCCTTTTCCCCTCCTCGAGGTGCAACAAAAATCATCTCAGACCCCCCAAAAACCCCCCTAAAACCCCACAAAATGCCCCCAAAATTCTTCCAAATTTCTCCCAGGACGCCCCAAATTTCTCCCAGGACCCCCCAAATTTGTTCCCCAGCCCCTTCCCCAATTTGGGGGTCCCCACCTTCTCCTCCAGGGCCCCCATCCTCTCCTTGAGGTGCAGCTGGAGCCGCTCAGGACCCCCCAAACAATTCCCCAAAATTCCCCCAAATTCCCCCCAAATCCCATCCAGGACCCCCCAAATTCCCCTCGGGACCCCCAAAATTCCCCCAAATTTCTCTCAGGACCCCCCCAAATTATTCTCAGGACCCTCAGACCCCTCGCCAATTTTGGGGTGCCCCCAATTTTCTCCTTGATGTGGATCAAAAATCATTTCAGACCCCCTGGAACCCTCCAAAACTCCCATTGAACTCCCCCAAAATTCTTCCAAATTTCTCCAGGACCCCCAAATTTCTCCCAGGACCCCCCAAATTTCCCCCCAGCCCCCTCCCCAATTTGGGGGTCCCCACCTTCTCCTCCAGGGCCCCCATCCTCTCCTTGAGGTGCAGCTGGAGCCGCTCGTTGCTCTCGCTCAGCAGCCGATCCACCGTCTCCGAGAGCCGCTTGTTGTGCTCGTCGTTCATCTTCTCCCTCTGCCGCGCCTGGGGGACCCCAAAATTCCGCCAGGGGGACCCCAAAATTCCGCCAGGGGGTCCCCAAAATATCGGGGGGGTCCCCAATAAATTAAAAGCGTCAGGGAGCCAGCGGGAGCGGCGAAAGCGCGGCGTTTGTAGCCCGAAAAATGGGGGAAATTGGGGTTTTAATGGGGTTTGGGGTGCGGTGAAATTTTGGGGAGATCCCGCCCTGAAATTTTGGGGTGGCCGAATTTGGGGTGGTGAATTTGGGGTGGCCGAATTTGGGGTTCCCCATTTTCGGGGTTTTCTATTTTTTGGGGTTCCTGGTTTTGGGGTTTCCCATTTTGGGGTTTCCCTTTTTGGGGTTTCCATTTTTGGGGTGTCTGAATTTGGGGTTTCCCAGTTTTGGTGTCTCCATTTTTGGGATTTCCAATTTTTGGGATTTCCAATTTTTGAGGTGTCCCCATTTTTGGGGGTGCCCAAATTTGGGATTTCCAATTTTTGGAATTTCCCATTTTTGGGCTGTTCAATTTTTTGGGTTTCCCATTTTTGGGATTTCAAATTTTTTGGATTTCCAATTTTTGAGGTTTCCCATTTCTGGGGTGCCCCTATTTTGGGGGTTTCCCATTTTTGGGGTGTGCTCATTTTTGGGATTTCCAATTTTTGAGGTTTCCCATTTTTGGGGTTCCCGAATTTGGGCTGTCCCCATTTTTTGGGTTTCCCATTTTTGGAATTTCCCATTTATGAGGTTCCCCTTTTTGGGATTTCCCTTTTTTGGGTTCCCATTTTTTTGAGGTTCCCCTTTTTTGGGATTTCCCTTTTTTGGGTTCCTCATTTTTGAGGTTCCCCTTTTTTGGGGTGTTCCCATTTTTGGGATTTCCAATTTTTGAGGTGTCCCCATTTTTGGGGTGCCCAAATTTGGGATTTCCAATTTTTGGAATTTCCCATTTTTGGGCTGTCCAATTTTTTGAGGTTTCCCATTTTTGGGGTTTTCCATTTTTGGAATTTCCCATTTTTGAGGTTCCCCTTTTTTGGGATTTCCCATTTTTTGGGATTTCCCTTTTTTGGGTTCCTCATTTTTGAGGTTCCCCTTTTTTGGGGTGTCCCCATTTTTGGGGTGTCCCCATTTTTGAGGTTCCCCCTTTTTGGGGCATTCCCATTTTTGGGGTTTCCCCATTTTTGGGGTTCCCATTTTTTGGGATTTCCCTTTTTTTTGGGGTGTTCCCATTTTTGAGATTTCCCATTTTTTGAGGTTCCCTTTTTTGGGGTTCCCCATTTTTGGGGTTCCATTTTTTGGGGTGCCCACCCTCTGCAGCTCCTGGTTCTTCTCCTGCAGTTGGGCCTCGAGCTGCCGCAGCCGCTCCTCGAAATTCCCATGGCGCTCCTCGGCCTGGGGACATTTGGGGACATTGGGGACATTTGGGGGAATTTGGGGGCATTTGGGGGGAATTTGGGGACATTTGGGGACATTGGGGGGGACATTTCCCTCAGGACTCTCCCAATTCCCCCCCCAAAACTCCCCCAAATCCCCTTCAAGATCCCCCAAAAACTCCCCCAAACTGCCCTAAAACCCCTCAAGACCCCCCCAAAACCCTCCCAAAGTCCTCCCAATCCCCCCCAAATCCCCCCAAATCCCCCCCAAAACTCCCCAAATTCCCCTGAAACCCCCCAAAAACTCCCCCAAATCCCCCTGGGACTCCCCAGACCCCCCAAAACCCCTCCAAGGCCCCCCCAGACTCCCCCAAATTCCCCCAAAACTCCCCCCAAATCCCCCCAGACCCCTTCAAGACCCCCCCAAAGCCCCCCAGACACCCCCAAATCCCCCTCAAGACTCCCCCAAATCCCCCCAAATTCCCCCAAAACCCCTTCAACCCCCCCCAAATCCCCCCAAAATCCCCTCGAGATGCCCCCAAATCCCCCCAAAACTCCCCCCAAATTCCCCCCCAAAGGTCCCCAGACTCCCCCAAATCCCCCCAAAATCCCCCCAGACCCCCCCAGGACCCCCCCAAACCCCCCAGACCCCCTCAAATCCCCGCCAAAAACCCCCCTCAAGACGCCCCCAAACCCCCCCAGACACCCCCAAATCCGCCTCGAGATGCCCCCAAATCCCCCCAAATTCCCCCAGACCCCTTCAAGACCCCCCCAAATCCCCCCAAAACCCCCAGACACCCCCAAATCCCTCTCAAGACTCCCCCAAATCCCCCCGAAGACTCCCCCAAATCCCCCCCAGGACCCCCCAAATCGCCCCCAGACCCCCCACGGGACCCCCCAAATTCCCCCCCAGACCCCCTCCAAACTCCCCCCAGTTCCCCCCCAGACCCCCCACGGGACCCCCCAAATTCCCCCACAGATGCCCCCGCAGCCCCCTCAAGATGCCCCCAAATCCCCCCAAATTCCCTCAGATCCCCTCAACCCCCACCCCCCAAATCCCCCCAAAACCCCCTCGAGATGCCCCCAAACGACCCCAGACCCCCCCCAAATTCCCCCCAAATCCCCCCCCAAATCCCCCAAAAACCCCCTCGAGATGCCCCCAAATCCCTCAAAACTCCCCCCCAAATTCCCCCCCAGATGCCCCCAGACCCCCCCCAAATCCCCCCGAGACACCCCCCAGGACCCCCCAAATGCCCCCAGACCCCCCCAGACTCCCCCAAATCCCCCTCAAGACACCCCCAAATACCCCCAAATCCCCCTTGAGATACCCCCAAAACCCCCCTCAAGACGCCCCCAAATCCCTCAAAACTCCCCCCAAATTCCCCCCCAGACCCCCCCAGGACCCCCCAGACCCCCCCGGACCCCCCGAGGCGCCCCCAGCCCCACCTTGGTGAGCGCCGCCACCCTCTGGGCCAGCTGGGCCTCGATCTCGGGCAGCGTCTCGGCTTTCTGCAGGGTCAGCTGCAGCTTGGCCTTGGCGTCCTCCAGCCACTCCTGCAGCTGCCGGCCCTTCTCCTCGCTCTGGGGACATTTGGGGACATTGGGGACATTGGGGACATTGGGGACAATGGGGATGCTGGGGGCGTTGGGGATGTTGGGGACGTTGAGGGGATTGGGGACATCAGGGACGTTGGGGACATTGGGGACATTGGGGGTGTTGGGGACATTTGGGGTGTTTGGGAACATTGGGGACATTGGGGACATTTGGGGTGTTGGGGACATTGGGGACATTTGGGATATTGTTGACGTTGGGGACATTGGGGTGTCAGGGACATTTGGGATGTTGGGGACATGGGGGGTGTTGGGGACATTTGGGGTGTTTGGGGTGTTG
This sequence comes from Calcarius lapponicus, assembly GCA_039654755.1. NCBI lineage: Eukaryota > Metazoa > Chordata > Aves > Passeriformes > Fringillidae > Calcarius > Calcarius lapponicus. The sequence continues at coordinate 34,800 of JBBFKN010000322.1, read as the reverse complement.
GGAACTTTGGGGACATTGGGGACATTTGGGGTGTTGGGGACATTGGGGACATTGGGGACATTGGGGACATTGGGGTCATGGGGACATTGGTTGTTCTCCAGCCACTCCTGCAGCTGCCGGCCCTTCTCCTCGCTCTGGGGACAGCGGGGACAGCAGGGACATTTGGGGTGTTGGGGACATTGGGGGTGTTGGGGACATTGGGGGGTGTTGGGGACATTGGGGATGTTGGGGACATTGGGGGCATTGGGGACATTGAGGGGATTGGGGACATAGGGGGTGTTGGGGACATTGGGGTCATGGGGACATTGGGGACATCGGGGATGTTGGGGACATGGGGGGTGTTGGGGACATTTGGGGTGTTGGGAACTTTGGGGACATTGGGGACATTTGGGGTGTTTGGGGGATTGGGGACATTTGGGGATGTTGGGGACATCAGGGACATTGGGAGGACTTGGGACATTGGGGACATTGGGGACATTGGGGACATTGGGTGTCCTCCAGCCACTCCTGCAGCTGCCGGCCCTTCTCCTCGCTCTGGGGACATTTGGGGACATTGGGGACATGGGGGGGCGTTGGGGGACACTGGGGGTGTTGGGGACATTGGGGACATTGGGGACATTGGGGGCATTGGGGACATTGGGGGCATTGGGGGCATTGGGGACATTTGGGGTGTTGGGGACATTGGGGTCATGGGGACATTGAGGGGACATTGGGGACATTTGGGGTGTTTGGGGGATTGGGGACATTTGGGACATTTGAGATGTTGGGGACATTGGGGGGATTGGGGACATTGGGGACATTGGGAGGACTTGGGACATTGGGGACACTGGGGACATTTGGGACATGGGGGGTGTTGGGGACATTGAGGGGATTGGGGACATCGGGGACATTGGGGTCATGGGGACATCGGGGGTGTTGGGGACATTGGGGGACATTGGGACATTGAGGGGGACATTGGGGACGTTGGATTTGGGAACGGGGGGGGCGGGGGGGGGACAACATCAACGGGTGGTGGGGACATCAATGGGGACACCCAGGTGTGTCCAGGTGTGTCCCCAGGTGTGTCCCCAGGTGTCCCCAGGTGTGTCCCCTCTATCCCACCTGTCCCCAGGTGTGTCCCCAGTGTCCCCAGGTGTATCTCAGGTGTCCCCAGTGTCCCCAGGTGTGTCCCCACCTGTCTGTACAGGCTCTCCTTGCTGGCCAGCTCATTCTCCAATGTCCCCAGCTGTGTCCCCTCTATCTCAGGTGTCCCCAATGTCCCCAGGTGTGTCCCCAATGTCCCCAGGTGTGTCCCCAGGTGTGTCCCCAGGTGTCCCCAGGTGTGTCACCTGTCTGTACAGGCTCTCCTTGCTGGCCAGCTCCTTCTGCAGGTGTACCCCAGGTGTGTCCCCTCTATCTCAGCTGTGTCTCAGGTGTCCCCAGGTGTCCCCAGGTGTCCCCAATGTCCCCAGGTGTGTCCCCAGGTGTCCCCAGATGTATCTCAGGTGTCCCCAATGTCCCCCATGTCCCCCAGGTGTGTCCTCAGGTGTGTTCCCAGGTGTGTCACCTGCCGGTACAGGCTCTCCTTGCTGGCCAGCTCGTTCTCCAGCTGTATCCCCTCTATCTCAGGTGTGTCCCCAATGTCCCCAGGTGTATCTCAGGTGTCCCCAGGTGTGTCCCCAGGTGTGTCCCCAGGTGTGTCACCTGTCTGTACAGGCTCTCCTTGCTGGCCAGCTTGTTCTCCAGGTGTACCCCAGGTGTATCCCCTCTATCCCAGGTGTATCTCAGGTGTCCCCAGGTGTCCCCAGTTGTATCTCAGGTATCCCCAATGTCCCCCAGGTGTATCTCCAGGTGTCCCCAGATGTGACCCCAGGTGTGTCCCCAGGTGTCCCCAGGTGTGTCACCTGTCGGTACAGGCTCTCCTTGCTGGCCAGCTCGTTCTCCAGGTGTACCCCAGGTGTATCCCCTCTATCCCAGGTGTATCTCAGGTGTCCCCAGGTGTATCTCAGGTGTGTCCCCAATGTCCCCAGGTGTATCTCAGGTGTCCCCAATGTCCCCAGGTGTGTCACCTGTCGGTACAGGCTCTCCTTGCTGGCCAGCTCGTTCTCCAGGTGTACCCCAGCTGTGTCCCCTCTATCTCAGGTGTGTCCCCAGGTGTCCCCAGGTGTGTCCCCTCTATCTCAGGTGTGTCCCCAATGTCCCCAATGTCCCCAGGTGTCCCCAGGTGTGTCCCCAGTGTCCCCAGGTGTGTCACCTGCCGGTACAGGCTCTCCTTGCTGGCCAGCTCCTTCTCCAGCTGTGTCCCCTCTATCCCAGGTGTATCCCCTCTATCTCAGCTGTATCTCAGGTGTCCCCCAGGTGTGTCCCCAATGTCCCCAATGTCCCCAGGTGTGTCCCCAGGTGTGTCACCTGTCTGTACAGGCTCTCCTTGCTGGCCAGCTCGTTCTCCAGGTGTATCCCAGCTGTGTCCCCTCTATCTCAGGTGTATCTCAGGTGTCCCCAGGTGTGTCCCCAATGTCCCCAGGTGTATCTCAGGTGTCCCCAATGTCCCCAGGTGTGTCACCTGTCGGTACAGGCTCTCCTTGCTGGCCAGCTCGTTCTCCAGGTGTGTCCCCTCTATCCCAGGTGTGTCCCCTCTATCTCAGCTGTATCTCAGATGTCCCCAGGTGTATCTCAGGTGTCCCCAGTGTCCCCAGGTGTGTCCCCAGGTGTCCCCAGGTGTCCCCAGGTGTATCTCAGGTGTCCCCAGGTGTCCCCAATGTCCCCAGGTGTCCCCAGGTGTGTCCCCAGGTGTGTCACCTGTCTGTACAGGCTCTCCTTGCTGGCCAGCTCGTTCTCCAGGCGGTCGTTGGCGTCGTGCAGCGAGGTGGCCTCGCGCTGGGCGCTCAGGTAGCGCCGCTCCAGCGTCGTGATGCGCTCCTCCATGTCCTCGCGCTGCGCCAGCGCCTGGGGACAGCGGGGACATTGGGGACATTGGGGGCATTGGGGACATTGGGGACATTGGGGGGATTGGGGGGATTGGGGACATTGGGGACACTGGGGACATTGGGGACACTGGGGACATTGGGGACATTGGGGACATTGGGGGGATTGGGGGGATTGGGGGACATTGGGGACACTGGGGACATTGGGGACATTGGGGACATTGGGGACACTCAGACGGATTGGGGACATTGGGGACATTGGGGGGATTGGGGACATTGGGGACATTGGGGACATTGGGGGGGGATTGGGGGGGATTGGGGGCATTGGGGACATTGGGGGCAATGGGGACAGTGGGGACACTGGGGGTGTTGGGGACATTTAGGGGATTGGGGACGTTGGGGACACTCAGACGGATTGGGGACATTGGGGACGTTGGGGACATTGGGGACATTGGGGACATTGGGGACATCGTCCCAGTTTGATGCCATTTTTCCAGTTTCCCCCCCATTTTTGGTTGTTTTTTCCCCGTTTTTAGCCATTTTTTCGCCGTTTTTTCACCATTTTTTCCCCATCTCCCCCCACTCTCACGTCCTTGAGGTCCCTCTGCAGCTTGGCCCGGGCCAGCTCCCACTTTGGGCCATTTCCTCCCAGTTTGGGGTGAAACGCTCCCAGTTTGGGGCATTTTATCCATTTCCCACCATTTTTTGCCATTTTTTTTCACTGTTTGTTCCCTTTTTTTTGCCATTTTCCCCCCATTTTTTCCATATTTCACCCCATTCTCACTTCCTTCAGGTCCCTCTTGAGCTTAGCCTGGGCCAGTTCCCACTTTGGGGTGAAACACTCCCAGTTTGGGCCATTTTATCCATTTCCCACCATTTTCTTGGCATTTCTTTGCCGTTTTTTTCCCGTTTTTTTCGCCGCTTTTTCACTGTTTTTTCCCGTTTTTTCCCATTTTTTTCCCCATTTCCCCCGGCTCTCACCTCCTTGAGGTCCCTCTGCAGCTTGGCTCCCACTTTAGGGTGAAACCCTCCCAGTTTGGGCCATTTTTAGCCGTTTTTAGCCATCTTTTCACCGTTTTTTTCCCGTTTTTTCACCGTTTTTTTCCCGTTTTTTCACCGTTTTTTCCCATTTTTTCCCCATTTCCCCCGGCTCTCACCTCCTTGAGGTCCCTCTGCAGCTTGGCCTGGGTCAGATCCCACTTTGGGATAAAACCCTCCCAGTTTTGCCATTTCCTCCCACTTTGGGCCATTTTTAACCGTTTTTAGCCATCTTTTTGCCGTTTTTAGCCATTTTTTCGCCGTTTTCCCCCGTTTTTTCGCCGTTTTTTCCCATTTTTTCGATATTTCCCCCCATTCTCACCTCCTTGAGGTCCCTCTGCAGCTTGGCCCCCGCCTCGTGCGCCCGGGCCAGCTCCCTCTGGGCGGCGTTGGCCTCGTCCTGCAGCCGGCCCAGCTGGCGGCACAGGGCGGCCACGCGCTGCCGGCCCAGCGACGCCTCCAGCTCCGCCTGGGGACAGCGCCGACGCTGACCCCTGACCCCTGACCCCTCACCCCTGACCCCCCCCGGACACCCCTGACCCCCACAGTGACCCCTGACACCCCCGGTGTCCCCCCCAGTGTCCCCATTGTCCCCTCACCACGTTGTCCCCATTGACGGCCACGACCCGTCCGGTGTCCCCCCAGTGACCCCTGACCCCCCCAGTGTCCCCCCAGTGACCCCTGACCCTCCCAGGACACCCCTCCCCAGGACACCCCCCCCCCAGTGTCCCCTGACCCCCCCAGTGTCCCCCCAGTGTCCCCCCCAGTGTCCCCATTGTCCCCTCACCGTGTTGTCCCCATTGATGGCCACGACCCGTCCAGTGTCCCCGGTGACCCCTGACCCCTCAGTGTCCCCATCGGTGACCCCTGACCCCTCAGTGTCCCCCCAGTGACCCCTGACCCCCCCCAGGACACCCCTGACCCCCCCAGTGTCCCCATTGTCCCCTCACCGCGTTATCCCCATTGATGGCCACAACCCGTCCGGTGACCCCCCAGTGACCCCTGACCCCCCCAGTGTCCCCCCTGTGACCCCTGACCCTCCCCAGTGTCCCCCCGGTGTCCCCATTGTCCCCTCACTGTGCTGTCCCCATCAGTGACCTCTGACGCTCCCAGTGTCCCCTCAGTGTCCCCCCCGGTGTCCCCCAGGTGTCCCCATTGTCCCCTCACCGCTCTGTGACCCCTCACGCCCCCAGTGACCCCTGACCCCCCCAGTGTCCCCGCTGTCCCTATCGATGACCCCTGACCCCCCTGGTGTCCCCCCGGTGTCCCCAGTGTCCCCTCACCGCGCTGTCCCCCCTCAGTGTCCCCACTGTCCCCTCACTGCCCCCAGGGACCCCTCTGACCCCCTCAGTGTCCCCCCGGTGTCCCCCTGTGACCTCTGACCCCCCCATTGTCCCCACTGTCCCCTCACCCCCCTGTCCCCATCAGTGACCCCTGACCCCCCCAGTGTCCCCCCGGTGTCCCCATTGTCCCCCAATGTCCCCATTGTCCCCTCACCGCGCTGTCCCCCCCCCAGCGTCTCCACTGTCCCCTCATTGCCCCCTGTGACCTCTCTGACCCCCCCAGGTGTCCCCATTGTCCCCTCACCACCCTGTCCCCATCATGAGCCCCCCCAGTGTCACCCCCAGTGACCCCTGACCCCCCGATGTCCCCTCAGTGTCCCCCCCCCAGTGTCCCCTTGTGACCCCTGACCCCCCCCAGTGTCCCCAGTGTCCCCTCACCGCGCTGTCCCCATCCATGACCCCCCAGTGTCCCCCAGGTGTCCCCTCCATGACCCCTGACCCCCCCACTGTCCTCATTGTCCCCTCACTGCCCCCAGTGACCCCTGACCCTCCCAGTGTCACCCCCAGTGACCTCTGACCCTCCCATTGTCCCCTCAGTGTCCCCCAATGTCCCCATTGTCCCCTCACCGCCCTGTCCCCATCATGACCACCCCAGTGTCCCCCCCGGTGTCCCCGTTGTCCCCTCACCGCGCTGTCCCCGTCGGTGGCCGCGTCCTCCAGGCCTGAGCGGCGCCGGGACAGCTGCTCCCGGAGGGACAGCGACTGTGGGGACAGGGACAGTGACAGTGACAGTGACAGTGACAGTGACAGTGACACCAACAGGGACAGGGACAGCTGCTCCCGGAGGGACAGCGACTGTGGGGACAGGGACAGTGACAGTGACAGTGACAGTGACAGTGACAGTGTCACCAACAGGGACAGGGACAGCTGCTCCCGGAGGGACAGGGACTATGGGGACAGTGAGGGGACAGTGACATGGGGACAGTGACAGTGACATTCACAGTGACACCCCAGGGACAGCTGCTCCCGGAGGGACAGGGACTGTGGGGACAATGACATGGGGACAGTGTCACCAACAGGGACAGCGACTGTGGGGACAGTGACAATGACAGTGACAATGTCACCCCAGTGGGGACATCAGGGACAGGGACAGCTGCTCCGGGAGGGACAGTGACTGTGGGGACAATGACATGGGGACAGTGACAGTGACAGTGACAGTGACATTGACATGGGGACAGTGTCACCTCAGGGACAGGGACAGGGACAGTGACAGTGACAGTGACAGTGACATGGGCACAGTGTCACCTCAGGGGCATGGGGACAATGTCACATCAGGGACAGGGATTGGGGGACAGGGACATGGGGACAGTGACATGGGGACAGTGACACCAACAGGGACAGGGACAGCAACTGTGGGGACAATGGGGACAGTGACAGTGACAGTGTCACCAACAGGGACAGGGACAGTGACAAGTGACATGGGCACAGTGTCACCTCAGGGACATGGGGACAGTGCCACCTCAGGGACAGGGATTGGGGGACAGGGACAGGGACACGGGGACAGTGCCACCCCCAGGGGACACAGGGACACGGGGACAGTGCCACCCCAAGGAGGGGACAGGGCACAGATGTCACCCTCCAAAGGGCCGCGATGGGCGTCACCCCTGGCACCACCCATGGGGACACCCCGGTGTCACCACCCATGGGGACACCCCGGTGTCACCTCCCCGGTGTCCCCTGCTGTCCCCTGCTGTCCCCACCTCCTGGTTGGACACCTCCAGCTCCTCCTCGAGGACGGCCACGCGCTCCAGGGCCACCCGCAGCCGCTCCCGCACCTGGGGACACCGAGGGGACATCGGGGTGACATCGGGGTGACATCGAGGTGACATCAGGGGGACATCGGGGTGACATCGGGGGGACATCAGGGGGACATCGGGGGGGACATCGGGGGGACACCAGAACCCCCCCGAGGTGTCCCCAGAGCCACCTGTGACCCCCCAAAGACCCCTGAGACCCCTCTGGGGGACACTTGAGGGCCACCAGGTGCCACCAGGTCACCTTAAAATCCCCCCAAAAAAACCCCAAAAATCCCCAAGGACCACCCAGGACCACCCAGGACCCCCCAAAAACCCCCCAAGGACCCCCCAGGTCACCCCAGAACCCTCCTGAGAAACCTTCAGGTCCCACCAGGTCACCCCCAAACCCCCCAAAAACCCCCAGAAATCACCCAAAAAACCTTCAAGGACCCCCGAGATCACCCCAAAATCCCCCAAAACCTCCCAAGGACCCCCCCAAAGACCCCCAGGTCACCCCAGAACCCTCCTGAGATCCCTTCAGGTCCCACCAGGTGCCACCAGGTCACCTTAAACCCCCTCAGAATCCCTCAAGGACCCCCAAAACCTCCCAAAACCCCCTCAAGGACCCTCGAGGTCACCCCAAACCCCAAAACCCCCCAAGGACCCCCCGAGGTCACCACAAAATCCCCCCAAAAAACCCTCAAGGACCCCCCAGGTCACCCCAAAATCCCTCCAAAGACCCCCAAAGACCCCCCAAGGACCCCCCAGGTGACCTCAGAACCCTCCTGAGATCCCTTCAGGTCCCACCAAGTCACCCCCAAACCCCCCAAAACCTCACAAAACCCCCCAAAAAAACCCTCAAGGACCCCCGAGGTCACCCCAAAATCCCCCCAAAACCCCCCAAGGACCCCCCAGAGACCCCCAGGACCACTCAGGACCCCCCAAAACCCCCCAAAGACCCCACCAAGGACCCCCCAGGTCACCTCAGAACCCTCCTGAGATCCCTTCAGGTCCCACCAGGTCACCCCAAAACCCCCCCAAAACGTCCAAAAACTCCCCAGAAACCCTCAAGAATCCCCGAGGTCACCCCAAAACCTCCCCAAGACCCCCAAAAATCCCCCAAAAACCCCTCAAGGGCCCCCAAGGTCACCCCAAAATCCCCCAAAACCTCCCAAGGACCCCCCAGGGACCCCCAGAATCCTCCTGAGATCCCTTCAGGTCTCACCAAGTCACCCCCAAACCCCACAAAACCCCACAAAACCCCCCCAAAAAACCCTCAAGGACCCCCGAGGTCACCCCAAAACCCCCCCAAGACCCCCCAAGACCCCCCAGAACCCCCCAAACCTTCTCGTCCAGGGCCTTGTGGTGCTCGAAGAGCGACTTGAGGGCCTTGAGCACCTCGACCTCGGAGGAGACGCCGGCCGGGGACTGCGCCTGGCGCTTGACCACGGTCATGCGGAGAGAGCGCTCGTGGCGAGAGACCAGGTGCTCCAGGTGCTCCAGCAGCAGCTGGGGACATTGGGGACATTGGGGACATTGGGGACATTGGGGGCGTTGGGGACGTTGGGGGCATTGGGGACATTGGGGACATTTGGGGACATTGGGGACATTGGGGACATTGGGGACGTTGGGGACACTGAGGGGATCAGGGACATTGGGGACATTGGGGGCATTGGGGACATTTGGGGACGTTGGGGACACCACGGTCATGCGGAGAGGAGCGCTCGTGGCGCGACACCAGGTGCTCCAGGTGCTCCAGCAGCAGCTGGGGACATTGGGGACATTGGGGACATTTGGGGCATTGGGGACATTGGGGACATTGGGGACATCGGGGACATTGGGGACATTGGGGGCGTTGGGGACATTGGGGGCGTTGGGGGCATTGGGAGATTTGGGGACATTGGGGGGATTGGGGACATTGGGGGCGTTGGGGGCATTGGGAGATTTGGGGACATTGGGGGGATTGGGGACATTGGGGACGTTGGGGACATTGGGGACATTTGGGGACATTGTGGGCACTATGGACACCAGGTGCTCCAGCAGCAGCTGGGGACATTGGGGTCATTGGGGACATTGGGGACATTGGGGGATTTGGGGGATTTGGGGACATTGGGGACATTGGGGACATTGGGGACATTGGGGACATTGGGGGGATTTGGGGGATTTGGGGACATTTGGGGACATTGGGGACACCACGGTCATGCGGAGAGAGCGCTCGTGGCGAGAGACCAGGTGCTCCAGGTGCTCCAGCAGCAGCTGGGGACATTTGGGGATGTTGGGGACATTGGGGACATTGGGGACATTGGGGACATTGGGGACATTGGGGACATTTGGGGACATTGAGGGCATTAGGGACATTGGGGGGGATTGGGGGCATTTGGGGACATTGGGGACATTGGGGGACTTGGAGACATTGGGGACATTTGGGGACGCTGGGGACGTTGGGGACACTGGGGGCATTGGGGACATTGGGGACAATGAGGGGATCAGGGACACGGGGGACATTGGGGATATTTGGGGACATTGGGGACATTGGGGTGACACTGGGGACACCGAGGGTGACACTGGGGTGACACCAGGGTGACACTGTGGACACTGGGGACACTGGGGGGGGGACACTGAGGGGACACTGGGACACTGGGGTGACACCGGGGTGACACTGGGGACATTTGGGGACACCGAGGGGACACTGGGGACACTGAGGGGACACTGAGGGGACACTGAGGGGGACACCGGGATGACACTGGGGTGACATTGGGGACATTGGGGTGACACTGGGGTGACATTTGGGGACATTGGGATGACACTGGGGTGACATTTGGGGACACCGAGGGGACACTGAGGTGACACTGGGGACACGGAGGGGACACGGAGGGGACCCTGGGGTGACACCGCGGTGACATTGGGGTGACATTGGGGACACTGGAGTGACACTGGGGGTGACACTGGGGACACTGAGGGGACGCCGGGGTGACATTGGGGACACTGAGGGTGACATTGGGGGGACACTGAGGGGACACTGCGGACATTTGGGGACACCGAGGGGACACTGAGGGGACACTGGGGACACTGAGGGGACACTGGGGGTGACATTGGGGGTGACACTGGGGTGACATTGGGGCAACACTGGGGACACTGAGGGGATGCTGGGGTGACACTGGGTACATTTGGGGACACCGAGGGGACACTGGGGGTGACATTGGGGACACTGAGGGGACACTGGGGGGACACTGGGGTGACACTGAGGGTGACATTGGGGTGACACTGGGGACACTGTGGACATTTGGGGACACCGAGGGGACACTGGGGTGACACTGGGGACACGGAGGGGACACCGAGGGTGACACTGGGGTGACACCGGGGTGACACTGGGGACATTTGGGGACACTGGGGTGACACTGGGGACACTGAGGGGACACTGGGGGTGACATTGGGGACACTGGGGTGACATTGTGGTGACTTTGGGGACACCGAGGGGACACTGGGGACACTGAGAGGATGCCGGGGTGACACTGAGGGGACACTGGGGACATTGGGATGACACTGGGGTGCCATTGGGGCAACACTGGGGACACTGAGGGTGACATTGGGGTGACATTGGGGGGACACTGAGGGGACACTGGGGTGACATTTGGGGACACTGGGGTGACACTGCGGACATTTGGGGACACCGAGGGGACACTGGGGACACTGAGGCGACACTGGGGTGACATTGGGGACACTGGGGTGACACTGGGGACACGGAGGGGATGCCAGGGTGACACCGGGGTGACATTTGGGGACATTTGGGGACATTTGGGGCCAGCTGCTCACGCGGGTGTTGTTGCGCTCGGCCTTGAGCTCGGCGATCTCCTCCTCGCGCTCCAGCAGCTGCTCCCGGCACAGGTTCAGCTCCTTGGTCAGCGCCGCCAGCTCCTGGGGACACCGGGACAGCGTTGGGGACATGGGGACAGCGGGGACACTGGGGGGATTGGGGACATTGGGGACATTGGGGACATTGGGGGACATTGGGGACACTGGGGGGATTGAGGCACTGGGGGCATGGGGACAGTGGTGAGGACATTGGGGATTGGGGGGATTGGGGACATCGGGGACATTGGGGACATCGGGGACAGTGCGGGACATTGGGGATATCGGGGACAGTGCGGGACATTGGGGGCATTGGAGACATTGGGGACAGCGTTGGGGACACGGGGACATCGGGGACACGGGGGGGGATTGGGGACATCGCGGACATTGGGGACATTGGGGACATTGGGGGGAATGGGGACATCGGGGACATTGGGGACATTGGGGACAGCGTTGGGGACATTGGGGACATTCGGGGATTGGGGACATTGGGGGGACTGAGGACACAGGGACAGCAGTGGGGACACTGGGGACATTGAGGGGGCATTGGGGACACTGGGGACATTGGGGACATTGGTGGGGACACTGGGGACATTGGGGGCATTCAGGGAATTGGGGACAGTTGGGACATTGGGGACATTGGAGGCATTGGGGACATTTGGGGACACTGGGGGGATTGGAGTCATTGGGGACAGCGAGGGGACATTGGGGACATTGAGGGGGCATTGGGGGATTGGGGACATTGGGGACATTGATGACATTGGGGACATGTGGGGACACTGAGGACACTGAGGACATGTGGGGACATTTGGGGACATGTGGGGACACTGAGGGGACGGTGGGCACAGGGACACAGGGATAGGGGGACCGGCACACCTGGGCACAGCTGACCTGACCCGCACGCACCTGCCCGAGCCCTGAGCACACCTGGGTTAACTCTAACCACACCTCACCTGGGTTAACCAAACCCACACCTCACCTGGGTTAACTCTGCCTTTAACCACACCTGGGTTAACCCCACCTTTAACCACACCTCACCTGGGTTAACCCTTCCCCTCCCTGACCACACCTGGTTTAGCCACACCACACCTGGTTTAACCTCAACTTTATCCTCACCACACCTGGTTTAACTTCACCCACACCACACCTGGTTTAACCCCACCCACAGCACACCTGGGTTAACCCCACCTTTAACCACACCACACCTGGTTTATCCACACCACACCTGGTTTAACTCCACCCACACCACACCTGGTTTAACCCCAACTTCAACCACACCACACCTGGTTTAACGCCACCTTTAACCACACCTGGTTTATCCACACCTTTAACCAGACTAAACCTGGTTTATCCTCACCTTTACCCACACTGCACCTGGTTTATCCACACCACACCTGGTTTATCTACACCACACCTGGTTTAACGCCACCCACACCACACCACACCTGGTTTAACCCCACCCACAGCACACCTGGTTTAACCCCACCTTTACCCACACCACACCTGGTTTAACCTCACCCACAGCACACCTGGTTTGTCCTCACCTTTAACCACACCACACCTGGTTTATCCACACCACACCTGGTTTAACCCCACCCACACCACACCTGGTTTATCCTCACCTTTAACCACACCACACCTGGTTCACCCACACCACACCTGGTTTATCCTCACTTTTAGCCACACCACACCTGGTTTAACCTCACCTTTAACCACACCTGGTTTAACCCCACCCACACCACACCTGGTTTATCCACACCTTTAACCACACCACACCTGGTTTAACCCCACCTTTATCCTCACCACACCTGGTTTACCCACACCACACCTGGTTTAACCTCACCCACACCACACCTGGTTTATCCATACCTGGTTTATCCACACCTTTACCCACACCACACCTGGTTTAACCCCACCACACCTGGTTTAACCCCACCACACCTGGTTTCCCCCCGTCCCCAGGTGCGCCTGACCTGCGGCAGGGCGCAGTTGAGCTGTCTCTGCAGCAGGTCCCTCTCGTGGGCCAGGTCGCGCAGCCGCAGGTGCGCCGTGTTCAGCCCCTCCTGCGTGTCCCGCAGCGTCTCCAGCAGCCGCTCGCGCTCGCGCAGCATCTGCACCATCAGCTGCTCCAGCCCCGGCTCCTCGGCCGCGCCCGAGCCCCGCCGCGGGTCCTCGCTGATGGTGGGCAGCACCTCGCACATCATCCTGCACACCTGGGCGCACCTGGGCGCACCTGGGGACACCTGGAGATACCTGGAGACACCTGGGGAGAGATGGAGTGGGAGAAATGTCAGTGCTTGAACTGAGACTGAATCATTCTGGGGGTCCTGGCTGATGGTGGGCAGCACCTGGCACATCATCCTGGGGGTACCTGCGCGCACCTGGGCGCACCTGCAGACACCTGGAGACACCTGGAGACACCTGGGGGGAGATGGAGTGGGGGACAGATCAGTCCTTGAACAGAGACTGAATCACTCTGGGGGTCCTGGCTGATGGTGGGCAGCACCTCGCACATCATCCTGCACACCTGGGCGCACCTGGGCGCACCTGGGCACACCTGGAGACACCTGGGGACACCTGGGGGGAGACAGAGTGGGGGAGATCAGTGCTTGAACTGAGAGTGGGTTCTCTGGGGGTCCTGACAGATCCTGGGGGTCCTCGTTGATGGTGGGCAGCACCTCGCACATCATCCTGCACACCTGGGCACACCTGGGCGCACCTGGAGACACCTGGAGACACCTGGGGGGACATGGAGAGACATCGAGTGGGGGAAGATCAGTCCTTGAACTGATACTGAACCATTCCAGGGGTCCTGGCTGATGGTGGGCAGCACCTGGCACATCATCCTGCACACCTGGGCACACCTGGGCGCACCTGGGCGCACCTGGGCACACCTGGGGGGACACAGGATGGGAGGGACATCAATGGAGGAACCAAAACTGAATCATTCTGGGGGTCCTGACAGATCCTGGGGGTGCTCACTGATGGTGGGCAGCACCTGGCACATCATCCTGGGCACACCTGGGTGCACCTGGGGGGACATGGAGTGGGAGCAATGTGAGCCCCTGATCTGAGACTGAATCATTCCGGGGGTCCTGAGCCATTCTGGGGGTCCTGGCTGATGGTGGGCAGCACCTGGCACATCATCCTGGGGGTACCTGGGCGCACCTGGGCGCACCTGGAGACACCTGGAGATACCTGGAGACACCTGGGGAGAGATAGAGTGGGAGAAATGTGAGCAGCTGATCTGAGACTGAATCACTCTGGGGGTCCTGGCTGATGGTGGGCAGCACCTCGCACATCATCCTGCACACCTGGGCGCACCTGGGCACACCTGGAGACACCTGGGCACACCTGGGGGGACACAACATGGGAGAGGGATCATTGGTGATCTGATACTGAATCACTCTGGGGTTCCTGACAGATCCTGGGGGTCCTCGCTGATGGTGGGCAGCACCCGGCACATCATCCTGCACACCTGGGTGCACCTGGGCGCACCTGGGCACACCTGGGGGGACACAACATGGGAGAGGGATCATTGGTGATCTGATACTGAATCACTCTGGGGGTCCTGAACCACTCTGGGGGTCCTGGCTGATGGTGGGCAGCACCTCGCACATCATCCTGCACACCTGGGCACACCTGGGCGCACCTGGAGACACCTGGGCACACCTGGGGGGACACAGGATGGGAGCAATGTGAGCAGCTGAGCTGAGACTGAACTATCCTGGGGGTCCTGAACCACTCTGGGGGTCCTCACTGATGGTGGGCAGCACCTGGCACATCATCCTGGGGATACCTGCGTGCACCTGGGCGCACCTGGGGGGACATGGAGTAGGAGCAATGTGAGCCCCTGATCTGAGACTGAATCACTCTGGGGGTCCTGAGCCATTCTGGGGGTCCTGGCTGATGGTGGGCAGCACCTGGCACATCATCCTGCACACCTGGGCGCACCTAGGGGAACACAGGATGGGAGCAATGTGAGGGGCTTGGCACAAGATTGGGTTGTCTGGGGGTCCTGAGCCACTCTGGGGGTCCTGAACCACTCTGGGGGTCCCGGCTGATGGTGGGCAGCACCTGGCACATCATCCTGGGGGTACCTGGGCACACCTGGGCGCACCTGGGGACACCTGGGGGGACACAGGATGGGAGGGACATGAGTGGCTGACTCAACCCTGAATCACTCTGGGGGTCCTGAACCACTCTGGGGGTCCTCACTTATGGTGGGCGGCACCTCGCACATCATCCTGCACACCTGGGTGCACCTGGGCACACCTGGGCACACCTGGGCACACCTGGGCACACCTGGGTGAGGGGATATGGGGTCAGTGCCCAGCACTGCCCCAGTCCTGACCCACTCTTGGTGTGGGCAGCACCTCCCACACCATCATGGGCACACACCTGGGCACACCTGGGCACACCTGGGGGCACCTGGGGGCACCTGGGGGCACCTGGGCACACCTGGGCATGGGGTCAATATCTGGGACTGCTCCAGTCCTGACCCATCCTGGGGGTCCTGACCCCACTTTAGGGGTGGGCAGCACCTCCCACACCATCACGGGCACACACCTGGGGCGCACCTGGGCACACCTGGGTGAGGGGATATGGGGTCAGTGCCCAGCACTGCTCCAGTCCTGACCCACTCTGGGTGTGGGCAGCACCTCCCACACCATCATGGGCACACCTGGGCACACCTGGGCATGGGGAGCATGGGGTCAGTGCCCAGCACTGCCCCAGTCCTGACCCATTTTGGGGGTGGGCAGCGCCTCCCACACAATCATGGGCACACACCTGGGCACACCTGGGCGCACCTGGGTGCACCTGGGCACACCTGGGCACACCTGGGCACACCTGGGCACACCTGGGCACACCTGGGCACTGGAAAGCACTGGGGGGTGGGGGGGTGCGCAATGGGGGCGGAACTGGGGGAAACTGGAGGTACTCGGGGGGATACTGGGGTGAATTGGGGGGCACTGGGGGGCACTGGGATGAATTGGGCGGGTACTGGGGGTACTGGGGGACACTGGGGGGTATGGGGGTGAAATGGGGGGGGTACTGGGGGGCACTGGGATGAACTGGGGGGCACTGGGATGAACTGGGGGATACTGGGATGGAATGGGGGGCACTGGGGTGAATTGGGGGGTACTGGAGGGCACTGGGAGGTACTGGGGGGCACTGGGATGAATTGGGGGGCACTGGGAGGTACTGGGGGACACTGGGGGGGTATGGGGGTGAAATGGGGGGGTACTGGGGGGAACTGGAATGAAATGGGGGGCACTGGGGGACACTGGGGGGTTTGGGATGGGGGGTTTGGGATGGGGGGTTTGGGATGGGGGGTTTTGGGTTTGGGATTGGGATTGGGGTTTGGGATGGGGGTTTGGGATGGGGATGGGGGTTTGGGATGGGATTTGGGTTTGGAATGGGGGGTTTGGGATGGGGTTGGAGATGGGGTTGGGGTGGGGATGGGAATGGGTTTGGGATGGGGGGTTTGGGATGGGAATGGGGGGTTTGGGATGGGGGGGTTTGGGACTCAGGGCTGGAGATGGGGTTGGGGTGGGGATCGGGAATGGGTTTGGGATGGGGGTTCAGGTTTGGGATGAGGGGTTTGGGATGAGGATGGGGGGTTTGGGATAAAGGTGCAGGGTTTGGGATGGGGGATGGGAGCTTTGGGACAGGGTTCGGGTTTGAATGGGGGGTTTGGGATGGGGTTTGGGATGGGGGTTTGGGATGGGGGGTTTGGGTTTGGGTTTGGGATGGGGGGTTTGGGACTCAGGGCTGGAGATGGGGTTGGGGTGGGGATGGGAATGGGTTTGGGATGGGGGTGCATGGTTTGGGACGGGGTTTGGGTTTGGGATGAAGGAACAGAGTTTGGGATGGAGATGGGGTTTGGGATGGGGGTGCAGGATTTGGGATGGGGGGTTTGGGGTGCGGGATGGGGGGTTTGGGATGGGGGTTTGGGATGGGGGTTTGGGATGGGAAATGGGGGGTTTGGGATGGGGATGGAGATGGGGTTGGGGTTTGGGATGGGGTTTGGGATGGGGGGCTTGGGATGGGGGTTTGGGATGGGGATGGGGGTTTGGGATGGGGGGTTTGGGATGGGGGGTTTGGGATGGGGGGGTTTGGGATGGGGGGCTTGGGATCGGGGTTTGGGATGGGGATGGGGGGGTTTAGGATGGGATTTGGGTTTAGGACGGGGGCTTTAGGATGGGATTTGGGATGAAGGGGTTTGGGATGGGGATTTGGGATGAAGGTGCAGAGTTTGGGATGGGGATGGGAGCTTTGGGATGGGGTTTGGGTTTGGAATGTGGGGTTTAGGATCCGCTTTGGGATGGGGGGTTTGGGATGTGGTTTGGGACGATGGATGGGCTTTGGGATGAAGGGGTTTGGGTTTGGGATGGGGTTTGGGGGGGTTTGGGATGAAGGGGTTTGGGATGGGGATGGGGTTTGGGATGGGGGGTGGCAGGGCCAGGATTGGGATGGGGGTGTCGGAGGCAGAACAGAGATACCAGGAATGGGATGAGGATGAAGATGAGGATGAGGATGGGATGGGGATGAGGATGAGGATGAGGATGGGGCATGAGGATGAGGAGGATGAAGATGAGGATGGGGATGAGGATGGGGATGAGGATGGGATGAGGATGGGGATGAAGATGAGGATGAGGATGGGGATGAGGATGGGGATGAGGATGAGGATGGGATGGGGATGAAGATGAGGATGAAGATGAGGATGGGGATGAGGACGGGGATGAGGATGAAGATGAGGATGAGGATGGGGATGAGGATGGGGATGAGGATGAGGATGGGGATGAGGATGAAGATGAGGATGAGGATGAGGATGGGATGAGGATGGCGATGGGGATGAAGATGAAGATGAGGATGAGGATGGGGATGGGGATGAAGATGAGGATGGGGATGAGGATGAGGATGAGGATGAGGATGAGGATGGGATGAGGATGAAGATGAGGATGAGGATGAGGATGGGATGAGGATGGGGATAAGGATGAG
Source organism: Calcarius lapponicus (assembly GCA_039654755.1). Lineage (NCBI taxonomy): Eukaryota > Metazoa > Chordata > Aves > Passeriformes > Fringillidae > Calcarius > Calcarius lapponicus. The sequence continues at coordinate 16,926 of JBBFKN010000322.1, read as the reverse complement.
GATGAGGATGAGGATGAGGATGAGAATGGGATGGGGATGGGGATGGGGATGAGGATGAGGATGAGGATGAAGATGAGGATGGGGATGGGGATGAGGATGGGGATGAGGAAGGGATGAGGATGAGGATGAGGATGGGGATGAAGATGGGGATGAGGATGAGGATGGGGATGAGGATGAGGATGAGGACGGAGGGGCCGGGCCCGGGGTCGCGATGCGGGACGCGGCTGCCGGCGGCGGGATGGGGACGCCGGATTCGGGATGCGGATTCGGGATTCGGGATGCGGATTTGGGATTCGGGATGCGGATGCCGAGGCAGCGACGGCACCGGGATGCGGACGCCGGGATGGGATCGGGATGCGGGGCTGGGATTCGGGATGCGGACGCCGCGATGGGGATGGCGATGCCGGGTTCGGGAGGCGGATTTGGGATTCGGGATGCGGCTGCCGGGGCCGGGACGGGATCGGGAGGCGGATTTGGGATTTGGGAGGCGGATTTGGGATTCGGGATGCGGATGCCGGGGCCGGGATGGGATCGGGATGCGGATGCCGGGTCCGGGATGCGGCTGCCGAGACAGGGCTGGGATGGGGATGGCGATGCCGGGATCGGGATCTGGGATGCGCATTCGGGGCTGGGGCTGCGCCGGCCGGGGCTCGGTCCCGGGGCTCGGTCCGGGGGTCCCGGGGGGTCTCGGGCCCTGCTCCTACCTGGGCTCCGAGCGGCGCTGCGGCAGCTCCGGCGGAGGGAGGCGGCCCGGCGGGGCGGGGGGGGCCCCCGGGGGGGGTCGCTGCCGGTCGCCCCCGCTCCGGTTCCGGCCCCCAGCGCGCGCCGGGCCCGCCCGAGCCCCGCGGCCGCCGCCCGCCCCCCCCCCCCCGGGGTACCGACCCCCCCCCCCCCGGCCCGGCCCCGCTAAACGCTGCGCGGGCCCTTTAAGAGCGGCGCTGACGGACGGCGCCGCCGGCCAATGGGAGCGCGCCCCGGGGCGCCGCCGGCGCGCTGGCCCCGCCCCCGCGGCGGGTGGGAGGGAGGGGCGTGGCCGCGGCGCGCGCGGCCAATGGGAGCGCGCGGGGGGCGGGGGCCGCGGCGGGGTGATGTCACCGGGCGGGGGCGGGGGAGGGCGCGCATGCGCGTCGCCATGGAGACGGCCCCGCCTCCCCCCCCCCCCGCGCGTTGCCATGGGGATGGACCACTTCCCCCCCACACACACCCGTGCGTTGCCATGGCAACGGGATCGCTCCCGTCCCCGCGTGCCTGGATGGAGCGCGTCGCCATGGAAACCGCCCCACGTTGCCATGGAGACGGGACGGAGTCCCCTTCATGGTGGTCACCGTGGAGACGGAGCGTCAGCCAGCCCCGTTGCCATGGAGACGGAACACGCCCCACCCCTCCGTCACCGTGGAAACCGCCCCGTTGCCATGGAGACGTGACCCCACCCCCTGCCCCGTTGCCATGACGACGCGCCATCTCTCTCTCTCCCCCCCCCCCGCCCGTTGCCATGGAGACAGGAGTTAGGATTCTTCTCCCCCCCCCCCCCCGGTTGCCATGGAGACGGACCCGACCCCGTCCAACGCCGTTGCCATGGAAACCGACCCCCTCCTGCCCCGCCCCGTTGTTGCCATGGTTACCAGCCCCCATTTCCCCACCCAACAAAGGCACCTGGACCCCTCCCCCCAGCCCGGGACGGTCACGTGACACAGGCGACCCCCACCAGGTAACACAGAGGTGACACAGGTGACACAGGTGACAGAGGTAACCCACAGGTGACACAGGTGACCCACAGGTAACAGAGGTGACACAGAGGTGACACAGGTGACAGAGGTGACACAGGTGACACAGAGGTGACCCAGAGTTGACACAGGTGACCCCCCACAGGTAACCCACAGGTGACACAGGTGACACAGGTGACACACAGGTGACACAGAGGTGACACAGATGAACCCCCACAGCTGACACAGGTGACACAGAAGTGACACAGGTAACCCACATGTGACCCTTACCCACAGGTGACACAGGTGACACAGAAGTGACACAGAAGTGACACAGGTGACCCACAGGTGACCTCCCACAGGTGACACTGAGGTGACACTGAGGTAACCCACAGGTGACACACAGGTGACACACAGGTGACACACAGGTGACACAGATGAACCCCCACAGGTGACACAGGTGACACAGAAGTGACACAGGTGACCCAGAGGTGACCCACAGGTGACACACAGGTAACCCACAGGTGACAAAGGAGACACTGAGGTGACCCACAGGTGACCCACAGGTGACACAGGTGACCCAGAGGTGACACAGGTGACCCAGGTGACACACAGGTGACACAGATGAACCCCCCAGGTGACACAGGTGACACAGAGGTGACACAGGTAACCCACAGGTGACCCCCCACAGGTAACCCACAGGTGACCCTAACCCACAGGTGACACAGGTGACACAGGTGACCCAGATGTGACACAGGTACCCACAGGTGACCCAGAGGTGACACAGGTGACACAGGTGACACACAGGTGACACACAGGTGACCCATAGGTGACACAGGTGACACAGGTGACCCCCCAGAAGTGACACAGGTAACCCACAGGTGACCCTAACCCACAGGTGACACAGGTGACAGAGGTGACCCACAGGTGACACTGAGGTGACACTCAGGTAACCCACAGGTGACACAGGTGACATAGATGACTCTCCCACAGGTGACACTGAGGTGACACTGAGGTGACCCAGAGTTGACACAGGTAACCCACAGGTAACCCACAGGTGACAGAGGTGACACAGAAGTGACACAGGTGACCCACAGGTGACACAGGTGACATAGATGACTCTCCCACAGGTGACACTGAGGTGACACAGGTGACCCCCCACAGGTGACACAGGTGACACAGATGACACAGGTGACCCAGGTGACACAGGTGACCCAGAGGTGACACAGGTGACCCACAGGTGACACAGGTGAACCCCCACAGGTGACACAGCCTGACATAGAAGTGACACAGGTAACCCACAGGTGACACAGGTGACCCAGAGGTGACACAGGTGAACCCCCACAGGTGACACAGCTGACATAGAAGTGACACAGGTAACCCACAGGTGACACAGGTGACACAGAGGTGACCCCCCTCAGCTGACACAGGTGACAGGTGACACAGAAGTGACACAGGTGACCCACAGGTGACACAGGTGACCCACAGGTGACCCGCAGGTGACACAGAGGTGACACAGGTGACACAGATGAACCCCCACAGCTGACACAGGTGACACAGGTGACACACAGGTGACACAGGTGACCCACAGGTGACACAGGTGACCCACAGGTGACCCGCAGGTGACACAGAGGTGACACAGGTGACACAGATGAACCCCCACAGCTGACACAGGTGACACTGAGGTGAGACACAGGTGACACAGGTAACCCACAGGTGACACAGGTGACCCAGAAGTGACACAGGTAACCCACAGGTGACACAGGTGACACAGGTGACACAGATGAACCCCCCACAGGTGACACAGGTGACACAGGTGACCCAGAGGTGACACAGGTGACACGGAGGTGACACAGGTGACCCACCTGGGCCACGCCTTTAAATAGCAGCCAATAAATACTGTACAGAGTGCCCGATATACACACGGGGGGCCGGGGGGAATTTGGGGGGTCCCGGGGGTCCCAGAGGCGTCCCAGAGGGTCCCAGGTGACTTTGGGGGGTCCCAGAGGGGTCCTGGAGGATTTTGGGGGGTCCTGGGGGGCTCCCAGAAGGTCCCAGAGGGGTCCCAGGGGGTCCTGGGGATTCCCAGGGGGGTCCCAGGTGACTTTGGGGGGTCCTGGGGGGGCCAAGGGGGTCCCAGGGGGTCCCATGGGGGTGTCCTGGGGGTCCCAGGGGATTTTGGGGGGTCCTGGGTGTCCCAGAGGGGTCCCAGAGGGTCCCAGGTGACTTTGGGGTGTCCCAGAAGGGTCCTGGAGGATTTTGGGGGGTCCTGGGGGCTCCCAGGGGGGTTTCCAGGTGATTTTTGGGGGGTCCCAAAGGGGTCCCAGAGGGGTCCCAGGGCACTTTGGGGGGTCCCAGGGGGTCCCAAAAGGTCCCAGGGGGTCCCATGGGGGTGTCCTGGGGGGGGTCCCAGGTGATTTTGGGGTGTCCCAGAGGGGTCCTGGAGGATTTTGGGGGGGTCCTGGGGGCTCCCAGGGGGGTTCCAGGTGATTTTTGGGGGGTCCCAGAGGGTCCCAGGGGACTTTGGGGTGTCCTGGGGGGGTCTTTGAGGGGTCCCAGAGGGGTCCCAGGTGACTTTGGGGTGTCCCAGAGGGGTCCTGGGGGATCCCCAGGTGATTTTTGGGGGATCCCAGGGGGTCCCAGGGGATTTTGGGGTGTCCTGGGGGGGTCTTTGAGGGGGTCCCAGAGGGGTCCTGGGGGATCCCCAGTGATTTTGGGGGATCCCAGGGGGGTCCCGGGGGACTTTGGGGTGTCCTGGGGGCTCCCAGGGGGGTCCCAGGTGATTTTGGGGGGTCCCAGGGGGTCCCAGGTGGTCCCAGGGGGGCCCCAGAGGGTCCCAGATGACTTTGGAGGGTCCCAGGGGGGCTCCGGGGGGAATTTTGGGGTGTCCTGGGGGGTCCCAGGGGGTCTTTGAGGGGTCCCAGGGGACTTTGGGGTGTCCTGGGTAGGCCCAGAGGGGTCCTGGGGGGGTCCCAGTTGATTTTGGGGGGTCCTGGGGGGGGTCCCAGGTGATTTTGGGGGGTCCTGGGGGGTCCCAGGGGGTCTTTGAGGGGTCCCAGGGGACTTTGGGGAATCCTGGGTGGGCCCAGAGGGGTCCTGGGGGGGTCCCAGGTGATTTTGGGGGGCCCCAGGGGGTCCCAGGTGATTTTGGGGGGTCCTGGGGGGGGTCCCAGGTGATTTTTGGGGTGTCCTGGGGGGGTCCCGGGGCTCTTTGGGGTCTCCTGGGGGGTTCTACCCCCTCGATTCCAGCGACCTGTGGGGTGAAATTTGGGGAGGGGTCAGCGGGGTTTGGGGTGAAATTTGGGGGTTTGGGGACTCTGGGATTTTGGGGACTTGGGGGATTTTGGGATTTTGGGGATTTTGAGGATTTTGGGGACTCGGGGATTTGGGAAGACAGGAATTTTGGGATTTGGGGTTTGGGGACTCAGGGAATTTGGAACTCAGGGATTTTGGGGTTTGGGGACTCAGCGATTTTGGGATTCGGGGTTTGGGAATTTGGGGGTTTGGGGACTCGGGGATCTGGGAACTCAGGGATTTAGGAACTCAGGGATTTGGGAACTTGGGGATTTTGTGATTTGGGGATTTGGGGCTCAGGGATTTTGGGGATTTGGGGATTTGGAATGCAGGGATTTTGGGGTTTGGGAACTCAGGGAATTTGGGACTGAGGGATTTTAGGAATCAGCGTCAGGACTCAGGGATTTTGGGGTTTGGGAAATCAGGAATTTTGGGGTTTGGGGACTCAGGGATTTGGGAACTCAGAGATTTTGGGGTGCAGGGAATTTGGATTTGGAAACCCAGGAATTTGGGGATTTGGGATTTGGGGCTCAGGGATTTTGGGGTTTGGGGACTCAGGGATTTGGGAACTCAGGGATTTTGGGGTTTGGAGACTCAGGGAATTTGGGATTTGGGGTGCAGGGATTTTGGGATTCGGGAACTCAGGAATTTGGGGATTTGGGATTTGGGAACTCAGGGATTTTGTGATTTGGGGTTTTGGGACTCAGGGATTTTGGGGTTTGGGGACTCAGGGATTTGGGAACTCGGGGATTTTGTGATTTGGGGTTTTGGGACTCAGGGATTTGGGGTTTGGAGACTCAGGGAATTTGGGATTTGGGGCTCAGGGATTTTGGGATTCGGGAACTCAGGGATTTGGGAACTCAGGGATTTTGGGGTGCAGGGAATTGGGAATTGGAAACTCAGGAATTTGGGGATTTGGGAACTCAGGGATTTTGGGGTTTGGGGATTGGGGCTCAGGGATTTTGGGGTTTGGGGACTCAGGGATTTGGGAACTCAGGGATTTTGTGATTTGGGGTTTTGGGACTCAGGGATTTTGGGGTTTGGGGATTTGGGGCTCAGGGATTTTGGGGTTTGGGAACTCAGGGAATTTGGGACTGAGGGATTTTAGGAATCAGCGTCAGGACTCAGGGATTTTGGGGTTTGGGAACTCTGGGATTTGGGGATTTGGGGGTTAGGGATTTGGGAACTCAGGGATTTTGGGGTTTGGAGACTCAGGGAATTTGGGATTTGGGGTGCAGGGATTTTGGGGTTTTGGGATCTCAGGGATTTTGGGGATTTTGGGGATCTGGGCGCTCACGAGTAGCTGTTGTGCTGCCGGCGCCGCGCCGTGCGCAGCTTCTCGAAGCGCGCCTCCATCTCCTCGAGCACGCGCGGCGTGTAACGCACCACGAGCTTCACCGAGCCCTGCGCCGCCCTTCAGCAGCTCCACCGCGCGCTCGTGCTGCTCCCCCTCCACGCTCTGCGCCCCAAAAACCAAATGGAGCCCCAAAATCCCAACCAAAAACTGCCCCAATCCCAAAAACCCAACCAGAAACTGTCCCGGCCCCAAAAACCCAACCAGAACCCCAAATCCCAACCAGAACCCCAAAATCCCTTCAGCAGCTCCACCGCGCGCTCGTGCTGCTCCCCCTCCACGCTCTGCGCCCCAAAAACCCAAATGGAGCCCCAAAATCCCAACGAGAAACTGCCCCGGCCCCAAAATCCCAACCAAAAACTGCCCCAGCCCCAAAATCCCAACCAGAACCCCAAAATCCCAACCAAAACTGCCCCGGCCCCAAAATCCCAACCAGAAACTGCCCCGACCCCAAAAACCCAACCTGAACCCCAAAATCCCAACCAGAACCCCAAAAACCCAACCAGAACACCCAAATCCCTTCAGCAGCTCCACCGCGCGCTCGTGCTGCTCCCCCTCCACGCTCTGCGCCCCAAAACCCAAATGGAGCCCCAAAATCCCAACCAAAAACTGCCCCGGCCCCAAAATCCCAGCCAGAAACTGCCCCGGCCCCAAAATCCCAACCAAAAACTGCCACAATCCCAAAAACCCAACCTGAACCCCAAAATCCCTTCAGCAGCTCCACCGCGCGCTCGTGCTGCTCCCCCTCCACGCTCTGCGCCCCAAAAACCCCAAATGGAGCCCCCAAAACCTCTCCAAAATCTGCCCCGGCCCCAAAAACCCAACCAGAACCCCAAAATCCCTTCAGCAGCTCCATCACCTGCTCATGCTGCTCCCCCTCCACGCTCTGCGCCCCAAAAACCCCAAATGGAGCCCCAAAATCCCAACCAGAAACTGCTCTGGCCCCAAAAACCCAACCTGAACCCCAAAAACCCAACCAGAACCCCAAAATCCCAACCAGAAACTTCCCCGGCCCCCAAAACCCAACCAAAAACTGCCCCGGCCCCAAAAACCCAACCAGAAACTGCCCCGGCCCCAAAATCCCAACCAGAAACTGTCCCAGCCCCCAAAACCCAACCAGAACCCCAAAATCCCTTCAGCAGCTCCATCACCTGCTCGTGCTGCTCCCCCTCCACGCTCTGCGCCCCAAAAACCCAAATGGAGCCCCAAAACCCCAACCAAAACTGCCCTGGCCCAAAAAACCCAACCAAAAACTTGCCCCGACCCCAAAATCCCAACCTGAACCCCAAAATCCCTTCAGCAGCTCCACCGCGCGCTCGTGCTGCTCGCCCTCCACACTCTGCGCCCCAAAACCCCAAATGGAGCCCCAAAATCCCAACCTGAACCCCAAAATCCCAACCAGCAGCTCCACCGCGCGCTCGTGCTGCTCCCCCTCCACGCTCTGCGCCCCAAAAACCAAATGGAGCCCCAAAAACCCAACCAGAAACTGCCCCGACCCCAAAATCCCAACCGAAAACTGCCCCGGCCCCAAAAACCCAACCAGAACCCCAAAATCCCTTCAGCAGCTCCATCACCTGGTCATGCTGCTCCCCCTCCAGGCTCTGCGCCCCAAAACCCCAAATGGAGCCCCAAAAACCTCACCCCAAAACTGCCCCCAATCCCAAAAACCCAACCAGAAACTGCCCCGGCCCCAAAAACCCAACCTGAACCCCAAAGTCCCAACCTGAACCCCAAAAACCCAACCGAAAACTGCCCTGACCCCAAAATCCCAACCAGAAACTGCCCCGGCCCCAAAATCCCAACCAGAACCCCAAAATCCCAACCAGAAACTGTCCCGGGCCCAAAATCCCAACCAGAACCCAAAAATCCCTTCAGCAGCTCCATCACCTGCTCGTGCTGCTCGCCCTCCACGCTCTGCGCCCCAAAAACCCAAATGGAGCCCCAAAAACCCAACCAGAAACTGCCCCGGCCCCAAAAACCCAACCAGAACCCCAAAAACCCAACCAAAAACCCAACCAGAAACTGTCCCAGCCTCAAAAACCCAACCTGAACCCCAAAATCCCTTCAGCAGCTCCACCGCGCGCTCGTGCTGCTCCCCCTCCACGCTCTGCGCCCCAAAAACCAAATGGAGCCCCAAAAACCCAACCGAAAACTGCCACAATCCAAAAGCCTAACCAGAAACTGTCCTGGCCCCAAAAACCCAACCTGAACCCCAAAATCCCAACCAGAACCCCCAAATCCCAACCTGAACCCCCAAATCCCTTCAGCAGCTCCACCGCGCGCTCGTGCTGCTCCCCCTCCATGCTCTGCGCCCCAAAAACCCAAATGGAACCCCAAAAACCTCACCCCAAAACTGCCCCGACCCCAAAAACCCAACCAGAACCCCAAAAACCCAACCTGAACCCCAAAATCCCTTCAGCAGCTCCATCACCTGCTCGTGCTGCTCCCCCTCCACGCTCTGCGCCCCAGAAACCCAAATGGAGCCCCAAAAACCGCCCCGGCCCCAAAAACCCAACCAGAACCCCAAAATCCCTTCAGCAGCTCCACCGCGCGCTCGTGCTGCTCGCCCTCCACGCTCTGCGCCCCAAAAACCCCAAATGGAGCCCCAAAATCCCAACCAAAAACTGCCCTGACCCCAAAAAACCCAACCAGAAACTGCCCCGGCCCCAAAAATCCAACCAGAACCCCAAAATCCAACCAGAACCCCAAATCCCTTCAGCAGCTCCATCACCTGCTCATCGCTGCTCGCCCTCCACGCTCTGCGCCCCAAAAACCAAATGGAACCCCAAAAACTCAACCGAAAACTGCCCCGGCCCCAAAAATCCCAACCAAAAACTGCCCCAATCCCAAAAACCCAACCAGAAACTGTCCCAGCCCCAAAATCCCAACCTGAACCCCAAAATCCCTTCAGCAGCTCCAGCCGCGCGCTCGTGCTGGTCACCCTCCACGCTCTGCGCCCCAAAAACCAAATGGAGCCCCAAAAACCCAACCTGAAACTGCCCCCGGCCCCAAAATCCCAACCAGAACCCCAAAATCCCCAACCTGAACCCCAAAACCCAACCAGAACTGCCCCAGCCCCAAAAATCCAACCAGAACCCCAAAATCCCAACCAGAAGCCCCAAATCCCTTCAGCAGCTCCATCACCTGCTCGTGCTGCTCCCCCTCCACGCTCTGCGCCCCAAAAACCAAATGGAGCCCCAAAATCCCAACCAGAAACTGCCCCGGCCCCAAAAACCCAACCTGAACCCCAAAATCCCAACCAAAAACCCAACCAGAAACTGTCCCAGCCTCAAAAACCCAACCTGAACCCCAAAAACTGCCCCGACCCCAAAATCCCAACCAGAACCCCACAAACCCAACCGGAATCCCAAAATTCCAACCTGAACCCCAAAAACCCCAACCAAAACTGCCCCGGCCCCAAAAACCCAACCTGAACCCCAAAATCCCTTCAGCAGCTCCACCGCGTGCTCGTGCTGCTCCCCCTCCACGCTCTGCGCCCCAAAAACCAAATGGAACCCCAAAATCCCAACCAAAAACTGCCACAATCCCAAAAACCCAACCAGAACCCCAAAAACCCAACCTGAACCCCAAAATCCCTTCAGCAGCTCCACCGCGCGCTCGTGCTGCTCGCCCTCCACGCTCTGCGCCCCAAAAACCCAAATGGAGCCCCAAAATCCCAACCAGAAACTGCCCTGGCCCCAAAAACCCAACCAAAAACTGCCCCGACCCCAAAATCCCAAATGGAGCCCCAAAATCCCAACCAGAAACTGCCCCGGCCCCAAAATCCCAACCAAAAACTGCCACAATCCCAAAAACCCAACCAGAAACTGTCCCGACCCCAAAAACCCAACCAGAACCCCAAAACCTCCCCAAATCCCACCCAAACACCCCAAAACCTCCCCAAAACCCCAATTTAACCACTTTAAACCCCCCAAAATCCCAATGTAACAATTCCAAACCACCCAAAACCCCCAAAATCCCCGGGTTTTCCCCCAAACCCTCACCACGCCGTTGAAGCTGAGCAGCTGATCCCCCGCTTGAGCCCCCCGTGGCGGTCGGCCACCCCAAATCCCACCCAAACACCCCAAAACCTCCCCAAAATCCCAATTTAAACCACTTTTAAACCCCCCCAAAACCCAACTCACACACTCCAAACACCCTGAAATCCCAATCTAACCACCCCAAAAAAACCCAAAATCCCCGGATTTTCCCCCAAACCCTCACCACGCCGTTGACGCTGAGCAGCTGATCCCCCCGTTTGAGCCCCCCGTGGCGGTCGGCCACCCCCAAATCCCACCCAAACACCCCAAAACCAAAACATGACCACACCAAACCTCAATTTAACCCTTCAAACCCCAATTTAACCACTCTAAACTTCATAAAAACCCAATGTAACCACCCAAAAACCCCAAAATCCCCGGATTTGGCCCCAAACCCTCACCACGCCGTTGACGCTGAGCAGCTGCCCTCCTCCTGATCCCCTCATATCCCACCCAAACCCCCAAAACCACCCCAATACCCAAATTTATCCACTCCAAACCCCAACTCACCCACTCCAAACTACCCAAAATTCCCAATAGTAACCACCCCAAAAACCCCAAAATCCCCGGGTTTTCCCCCAAACCCTCACCACGCCGTTGACGCTGAGCAGCTGGTCCCCCGCTTGAGCCCCCCCGTGGCGGTCGGCCACCCCAAATCCCACCCCCAAACACCCCAAACCCCAAATTCAGTCACTCCAAACCCCCCAAAATCCCAATGTAACAATTCCAAACCTCTCAAAAAACCCCAAAATCCCCGGGTTTTCCCCCAAACCCTCACCACGCCGTTGACGCTGAGGAGTTGATCCCCCCGTTTGAGCCCCCCGTGGCGGGTCGGCCACCACAAATCCCACCCCAAACCCAAATTCTCCTACTCCAAAGCCCCAAAATCCCAATGTAACCACTCCAAACCACCCAAAAACCCCGAAATCTCCAGATTTGGCCCCAAACCCTCACCACGCCGTTGATGCTGAGGAGTTGGTCGCCCCGTTTGAGCCCCCCGTGGTGGTCGGCCACCCCAAACCCCCCAAAACCATCCCAAAACCCAATTTAACCACTTTAAACACCCAAAAATCCCAACTCACCCACTCCAAACACCCTGAAATCCCAATCTAACCACCCAAAAACCCCAAAATCCCCGGGAATTGGCCCCAAACCCCTCACCACGCCCCGTTGACGCTGAGCAGCTGGTCCCCCCGTTTGAGCTCCCCGTGGCGGTCGGCCACCCCAAATCCCCCCCAAAACCCAAATTCACCCCCACTCCAAACCCCCCAAAATCCCAATGTAACCATTCCAAACCACCCAAAAACCCCAAAATCCCCGTAATTCGCCCCAAACCCTCACCACGCCGTTGACGCTGAGGAGCTGGTCGCCCCGCTTGAGCCCCCCGTGGCGGTCGGCCACCCCAAATCCCACCCAAACACCCAATAACCCAAATTCAGCCACTCCAAACCCCCCAAAACCTCCCCAAAACCCAAATTAACCACTTTAAACACCCCAAAAACCCAATCTAACCATGCAAAGACCCCAAAATCCCCCGGATTTGGCCCCAAACCCTCACCACGCCATTGACGCTGAGCAGCTGATCCCCCCGCTTGAGCCCCCGTGGCAGTCGGCCACCCCAAATCCCACCCAAACACCCCAAAACCAAAACATGACCACACCAAACCTCAATTTAACTCTTCAAACCCCAATTTAACCACTCTAAACTCCACAAAACCCCAATTTAACCACCCCAAAACCCCAAAAATCCCCGGGTTTTCCCCCCAAAACCCTCACCACCCCATTGACGCTCAGGAGCTGGTCACCACATATCCCCCCCAAACACCCCAAAACCACCCCAAAATCTCAATTTACCCACTCCAAACAACCCAAAACCAGAACATGACCACCCCAAACCACAATGTCACCACTCCAAGCCACCCAAAAACCCCCAAATCCCCGGGTTTTCCCCCAAACCCTCACCACGCCGTTGACGCTGAGCAGTTGGTCGCCCCGTTTGAGCCCCCCGTGGCGGTCGGCCACCCCAAATCCCCCAAAACCAAATTCACCCACTCTAAACACCCCAAAATTCCAATCTAACCACCCCAAAACCCCCCAAAATCCCCGGGTTTTCCCCAAACCCTCACCACGCCGTTGACGCTGAGCAGCTGATCCCCCCCGTTTGAGCCCCCGTGGCGGTCGGCCACCCCAAACCCCCAAAACCCCCCAAAACCCCAAAGTTACCCCTTCAAATCCCAACGTTACAATTCCAAACCTCTCAAAACCCCCAAAATCCCCGGGTTTTCCCCCAAACCCTCACCACGCCGTTGACGCTGAGCAGCTGCCCTCACCCATATCCCACCCAAACACCCCAAAACCCAAATTCACCCACTCCAAACTACCCAAAATCCCAATGTAACAATTCCAAACCACCCAAAACCCCAAAATCCCAGGTTTTCCCCCAAACCCTCACCACCCCCATTGATGCTGAGCAGTTGATCCCCCCACTTGAGCCCCCCGTGGCGGTCGGAGACCCCAAATCCCACCCAAACACCCCAAAACCACCCCAAAACCCAACTTACCCAATCCAAACCTCAATTTAACTGCTCGAACCCCCAATGTAACCACTCCAAGCCACCCAAAAAACCCCAAAATCCCCGGGTTTTCCCCCAAACCCTCACCACGCCGTTGACGCTGAGGAGCTGGTCTCCCCGCTTGAGCCCCCCGTGGCGGTCGGCCACCCCAAACCCCACCCAAACCCCCCAAAACCCAAATTCACCCACTCCAAAACACCCCAAAATCCCAATCTAACCACCCAAAACCCCCAAAATCCCCGGGTTTTCCCCCAAACCCTCACCAGCCTATTGACAGTGAGCAGCTGCCCTCCTCCTGATCCCCTCATATCCCACCCAAATCCCCCAAAACCACCCCAATACCCAAATTTATCCACTCCAAACCCCAACTTACCCACTCAAACACCCCGAAATCCAATCTAACCTCCTGAAAACCCCAAAAATCCCCGGAATTGGCCCCAAACCCTCACCACCGCCGTTGACGCTGAGCAGCTGGTCGCCCCGTTTGAGCCCCCCGTGGCGGGTCGGCCACCCCAAATCCCACCCAACACCCCAAAACCCAAATTCAGGCCACTCCAAATCCCCCTAAAAACCCCAATTTAACCACTCCAAACCCCCCAAAAATCCCAATGTAACCATTCCAAACCACCCAAAAACCCCAAAATCCCCGGGTTTTGCCCCAAACCCTCACCACGCCGTTGACGCTGAGCAGCTGGTCGCCCCGTTTGAGCCCCCCGTGGCGGTCGGCCCACGCCGCCCGGGATGACGCGCGAGATGTAGATGGGCGAGTTCTGCTCCTTGCCGCCCATGATGTTGAAGCCCAAACCCTCCTCGGTCTTGGGCAGGCTCCACCACCCGCGGGTGCGCGTGGCCCTCGCTGGCGCGAACGCCGCCACCCGTGCCTGGGGACATTCGGGACATTGGGGACGTTGGGGACATTGGGGACACTGGGGGACATTGGGGACATTGGGGATGTTGGGGGGATTGGAGACATTGGGGACATTGGGGACATTGGGCGGTTCCACCACCCGCGGGTGCGCGTGGCCCTCGCTGGCCGCGAACGCCGCCACCGTGGCCTGGGGACAGCCGGGGGACAGTGAGGGGGGACACTGGGGACGTTGGGGACATTGAGGATATTGGTGTCATTGAAGGTATTGGGGACATTGGGGACATTGGGAGGGTTGGGGTCATTGGGGACATTGGGGACATTGGGGGACACTGGGACGCTGGGGACACTGGGCACATCAGGGCGTTGGGGGACATCGGGGTCACTGGGGACATTGGGGACATTGAGAGGTCACTGGGGATATTGGGGGGGTTGGGGACACTGGGGACATTGGGGACATGGGGGACATTGGGGATATTGGGGATATTGGGGATATTGGGGTCATTGGGGACATTGGGGTGTTGGGGACATTGGGGGCATTGGGGACATTGGGGATGTTGTGGTCATTGGAGGATATTGGTGTCATTGAAGGTATTGGGGACATTGGGCAGCTCCACCACCCGCGGGGTGTGCATGGCCCTCGCTGGCTGCGAACGCCGCCACCCGTGGCCTGGGGACAGCCGGGGGACATTGGGGACATTGGGGACGTTGGGGACATTGGGGACGTTGGGGGACATTGGGAGCATTGGGGATATTGGGGACATTGGGGACACTGGGGACACTGGGGATATTGGGGATATTGGGGGATATTGGGGAATATTGGGGGATATTGGTGTCATTGAACGGTATTGGGGACATTGGGGGCATTGGGGTCATTGGGGACATTGGGACATTGGGGACATTGGGGTCATTGGGGACATTGGGGACATTGGGGACATTGGGGTCATTGGGGACACTGGGGTCATTGGGGGATATTGGTGTCATTGAAGGTCTTGGGGACATTGGGAGCATTGGGGACATCAGGGGTGTTGGGGGACATTTGGGGGGACTGGGGACATGGGGGACATTGGGTCACTGGGGACATCAGGAGATTGGGGTCATGGGGGACAATGGGGACATTGGGGACATTGACGGCATTGGGGACATTTGGGGACATTGGGGGACATTCGGGACCTTGGGGCCATTGAGGACATTGGGGACATTTGAGGACACTGAATTGTTCTGGGGTCCCTGGAGTGGATTTTGAGGTCCCAGGGTGGATTTTGGGGTCCCGAGGTGGTTTTTGGGGTCCCGGGGTAGTTTTTGGGGTCCCGGTGTGGTTTTTGGGGTCCCAGGGCTATTTTGGGGTCCATAGGGGCATTTTGGGGTCCCCAGGGTGGTTTTTGGGGTCCCCCAGGGGCTATTCTGGGGTCCCAGGGTGGTTTTTGGGTCCCGGTGTGGTTTTTTGGGGTCCCAGGGTGGCTTTTGGGGTCCCGGGGGTGGTTTTTTTGGGGTCCCAGGGCAGTTTTTGGGGTCCCCCAGGGTGGTTTTTGGGGTCCCAGGGCTATTTTGGGTCCATGGGGATATGTTTGGGGTCCCAGGGTGGTTTTTGGGGTCCCCAGGGTGGTTTTTGGGGTCCCCATGGCTATTTTGGGGTCCATAGGGGCAATTTTTGGGGTCCCGGGGTGGTTTTTGGGGTACCTTGGCCGTGGCGTGGGCGCGGATTTCGGGGCTCCCCGCGATGTCCAAGGTGTCGTAGAGCTGCTCGTAGACCTGGGGGGACCCCGGGGTTTTGTTGGGGGGTCCCCGGGGTGGTTTTTGGGGTCCACGGGGATTTTTTTGGGGTCCTTGGCGATGTTTTCGGGGGTTCCCAGGGTGGGTTTTGGGGTTTTCCCCACGCGGATTTTAGGGTTCCTCTTTGGATTTGGGGTTTTGGGGGTACCCCCGATGGATTTTTTGCTTTTCCCTTTGGATTTTGGGGCTCCACAAAAAATTCAGGATTTCTGGGTGATTTTGGGTTTCCTGGATGGACTTTGGGTTCCCAGGTGGGTTTGGGGGTTCCCAGGTGGATTTTGGGGTGGATTTGGGATTTGGGTGGTTTTGGGGGCCCCCAATTGGTTTCAGGGGTTCCCAGGTGAGTTTTGGGATGGTTTTGGGGTGGATTTGGTGGGTTTGGGGGTTCCCAGGTGGATTTGGGGGTTCCCAGGTGGGTTTTGGGGTGGATTTGGGGGATTTGGGGGTTCCCAGCTGGGTTTTGGGGTGGTTTTGGGGATTTTGGGGTGATTTGGGGGTTTGGGGGTTCCCAGGTGGATTTGAGGGTTCCCAGGTGGGTTTTGGGGTGGATTTGGGGGGTTCTGGGGTGGATCTTGGGGTTTTTGGGGGTTCCCAGGTGGGTTTTGAGGTGGATTTGGGGGTTTTGGGGTGGATTTGGGGTGTTTGGGGTGGTTTTGGGGGTGGATTTGTGGATTCCCAGTGGGTTTTGGGGTGGATTTTGAGGTTTTGGGGTTTTTTTTGGGGTGGTTTTTGGGGCGGATTTGGGGGTTTCTGGGTGGTTTAGGGGTGAATTTGGAAGGTTTTGGGGGTTTTTTGGGGGTGTTTTTTGGGGTGGATTTGGAGGTTTTTTGGGTTTTTTTTTTTTGGGTGGCTTTTGGGGCGGATTTGGGGTTTCTGGGGTGGTTTTGGGGTGGATTTGGAGGGTTTTGGGGTGGTTTTTGGGGTCACCTCGCGGATGGCGGAGCAGAACTTGCTCTGCAGGACCCTCTGCAGCGCCTGCAGCTTTTGGGGGGCAGCTCCCCACTGCGCTGGAGCCGCTCCCAGCAGCTCCACGGCCCGGGACACGTCTGGGGGACCCCAAAACAGCCCCAAAGTCACCCCAAAATCACCCAAAAACAGCCCCTAAATCACCCCAAATCACCCCAAAACAGCCCCCAAATCACCCCAAAATCAGCCCCAGAGTCACCCCAAAATCACCCCAAAACAGCCCCCAAATCACCCCAAAATCACCCCCAGAGTCCACCCCAAAATCACCCCAAAACAGCCCCCAAATCACCCCCAAAATCACCCCAAAGTCACCCCAAAATCACCCCAAAACAGCCCCCAAAATCACCCCAAAATCAGC
>JBBFKN010000321.1:0-42259 GCA_039654755.1 Calcarius lapponicus | reverse complement strand
GGGATTTTGGGGTGTCCCATGAAGGGATTTTGGGGTGTCCCTGGGTGGGACGGGGATTTTGGGGTGTCCCGTGAAGAGATTTTGGGGCGCTCATGGGCTGGGATTGGGATTTTGGGGTGTTCCCCTGGAGTTGGGGGTGGGGGGATTTTGGGGTGTCTTTGGGATGGGATTGGGATTTTGGGGTGTCCCGTTCACCCCCTTAGTGTGGGACGGGGATTTTGGGGTGTCCCTGGGCTGGGATTGGGATTTTGGGGTGTCCCGTGAAGGGATTTGGGGTGTCCCTGGGGTGGGACGGGGATTTTGGGGTGTCTTTGGGATGGGATGGGGATTTTGGGGAGCCCCCGGGCTGGGATGGGGATTTTGGGGTGTCCCATGAAGGGATTTTGGGGTGTCTTTGGGATGGGACGGGGATTTTGGGGCGTCCCCATCACCAGATCATCCCCCTGGGCTGGGATGGGGATTTTGGGGTGCCCCTGGGCCAGGCTGGAAGTTTTGGGGTGTCCCATGAAGGGATTTTGGGGTGTCCCCATCACCAGATCACCCCGCTCTGGGCTGGGATTGGGATTTTGGGGTGTCCCTGGTATGGGAGGAGATTTTGGGGTGCCCCATGAAGGGATTTCGGGTACCCCATGACCCAATTTTGGGGTGCCCCATCCCCAGAATTTGGGGTTCCCCATTATCAGGTTTCAGGGTGTCCCATGGTCACATTTCGGGGTTCCCCTGACCGTATTTCGGGGTGTCCCATGGTCACATTTCGGGGTGCCCCCTGACCGTATTTGGGGTGCCCCATCCCGGATTTTGGGGCACCCCATTCTCACATTTCGGGGTTCCCCTGACCGTTTTCGGGGTGTCCCCTGACCGTTTTTGGGGTTCCCCTGACCGTATTTTGGGGCGCCCCATTCTGACATTTCGGGGTGTCCCCTGACCATTTTTGGGGTGCCCCATTCTCACATTTTGGGGTGTGCCGTGGTCACATTTCCGGGGGTGCCATGGTCACATTTTGGGGTTCCCCTGACCGTTTTTGGGGTTCCCCTGACTGAATTCACATTTTGGGGCACCCCATGGTCACATTTCGGGGTTCCCCTGACCGTATTTCGGGGCACCCCATTCTCACATTTTGGGGTGTCCCATGGTCACATTTCGGGGTGCCCCTGACCATATTTGGGGCGCCCCATTCTCCCATTTCGGGGTGTCCCCTGACCGTATTTTTGGGTGTCCCATGGTCCCATTTCGGGGGTGTGCCATGGTCACATTTCGGGGTTCCCCTGACCATATTTCGGGGTGCCCCATCCCGGGTTTTGGGGCGCCCCATTCTGACATTTTGGGGTGTCCCCTGACCAGATTTTAGGGCCCCGCATTATTAGATTTTGGGGTTCCCCTGACCATATTTTGGGGTGCCCCATTCTCACATTTCGGGGCACCCCATGGTCCCATTTCGGGGTTCCCCTGACCGAATTCACATTTTGGGGCACCCCACGGTCACATTTCGGGATTCCCCTGACCGTATTTTGGGGTGCCCCATTCTCCCATTTTGGGGTGCCCCATGGTCCCATTTCGGGGTTCCCCTGACCGTTTTTCGGGGTTCCCCTGACCGTATTCACATTTCGGGGTGTCCCATTCTCACATTTCGGGGTGGGCCATGGTCACATTTCGGGGTGCCATGGTCACATTTTGGGGTTCCCCTGACCGTTTTTGGGGTGCCCCATCCCGGATTTTGGGGTGCCCCATTCTCACATTTCAGGGTGTCCCCTGACCGTATTTTGGGGCGCCCCATTCTCACATTTTGGGGTGCCATGGCCACATTTTGGGGTTCCCCTGACCGTATTTCGGGTTGCCATGGTCACATTTCGGGGGTGCCATGGTCCCATTTCGGGGTGTCCCATTCTCACATTTCGGGGTTCCCCTGACCGTATTTTGGGGCGCCCCATTCTCACATTTTGGGGTGTCCCATGGTCACATTTCGGGGTTCCCCTGACCATATTTGGGGTGTCCCATTCTCACATTTCGGGGTGTCCCATGGTCACATTTCGGGGCACCCCATGGTCACATTTTGGGGTGTCCCCTGACCGTTTTCGGGGTGTCCCATTCTCACATTTTGGGGTGTGCCATGCTCACATTTCGGGGTTCCCCTGACCGTTTTCGGGGTTCCCCATTCTCACATTTCGGGGTGTGCCATGGTCACATTTCGGGGCACCCCATGGTCACATTTCGGGGCACCCCATGGTCACATTTCGGGGTTCCCCTGACCGTATTTGGGGCACCCCATGGTCCCATTTCAGGGTCCCCTGACCGTTTTTGGGGTGTCCCATTCTCACATTTTGGGGCACCCCATGGTCACATTTCGGAGTTCCCCTGACCGTATTTCAGGGTGCCCCATTCTCACATTTCGGGGTGCCATGGTCCCATTTTGGGGTGCCCCATGGTCACATTTTGGGGTTCCCCTGACCATATTTGGGGCGCCCCATTCTCACATTTCGGGGTTCCCCTGACCGTTTTTGGGGTGTCCCATCCCGGATTTTGGGGCGCCCCATTCTCACATTTCGGGGTGCCATGGTCACATTTTGGGGTTCCCCTGACCGTTTTTTGGGGTGCCCCTGACCATATTTTGGGGTGTCCCATTCTCACATTTCGGGGCACCCCATGGTCCCATTTCGGGGTTCCCCTGACCGTATTTCGGGGTGTCCCATGGTCACATTTCGGGGTTCCCCTGACCGTTTTCGGGGTGTCCCATTCTCACATTTCGGGGCACCCCATTCTCCCATTTCGGGGTTCCCCTGACCGAATTCACATTTTGGGGTGCCCCATTCTCACATTTCGGGGTGCCATGGTCACATTTCAGGGTTCCCCTGACCGTATTTCGGGGTGCCCCATGGTCACATTTCGGGGTGTCCCATTCTCACATTTTGGGGTGTCCCATGGTCACATTTCGGGGTGTCCCCTGACCGTATTTCGGGGCGTCCCATGGTCCCATTTTGGGGTGTCATGGTCACATTTCGGGGTCCCCTGACCGTTTTCGGGGTGTCCCATGGTCACATTTTGGGGCACCCCATGGTCACATTTGGGGCACCCCATGGTCACATTTCGGGGTGCCATGGTCACATTTTGGGGTTCCCCTGACCGTTTTGGGGTTCCCCTGACCGAATTCACATTTTGGGGTGTCCCATGGTCACATTTCGGGGTTCCCCTGACCACATTTCGGAGTGTCCCATTCTCACATTTCGGGGTGTCCCCTGACCGTATTTCGGGGTTCCCCTGACCATATCTCGGGGTGTCCCATGGTCACATTTCGGGGTGTCCCTGACCGAATTTCGGGGTGTCCCATGGTCACATTTCAGGGTCCCATGGTCACATTTCGGGGCACCCCATGGTCACATTTCGGGGTGTCCCATGGTCACATTTCGGGGTGTGCCATGGTCACATTTTGGGGTGCCATGGTCACATTTTGGGGTTCCCCTGACCGTTTTGGGGTTCCCCTGACCGAATTCACATTTTGGGGTGCCCCATTCTCACATTTCGGGGTGTCCCCTGACCATATTTGGGGCACTCCATTCTCACATTTCGGAGTCCCCTGACCGTTTTTGGGGTGCCCCATTCTCCCATTTTGGGGTGTGCCATGGTCACATTTCGGGGCTCCCCTGACCGTTTTTGGGGCGCCCCATCCCGGGTTTTGGGGTGCCCCATTCTGACGTTTCGGGGTGTCCCCTGACCAGATTTTGGGGCCCCCCATTATTAGATTTTGGGGTTCCCCTGACCATATTTCGGGGTGTCCCATTCTCACATTTCGGGGCCCCCCATTCTCCCATTTCGGGGTTCCCCTGACCGTATTTCGGGGTGTCCCATGGTCCCATTTCGGGGTGTCCCATGGTCACATTTCGGGGTTCCCCTGACCATATTTCGGGGTTCCCATGACCGTATTTTGGGGTGCCCCATTCTCACATTTCGGGGTGTCCCCTGACCATATTTGTGGCACCCCATGGTCCCATTTCGGGGTTCCTCTGACCGTTTTTCGGGGTCCCCTGACCGTATTTTGGGGTTCCCCTGCCAGGAAGATCTGCCAGCACTGCCAGTGCCCGCGGGGGGAGCACGTGGGGGGCGGCGTCCCCCCGGCCCTGCGGGGGCTCCTGGCCCGGCTGCTCCCCGAGGCCCCCCCGGCGCCCCCGGACCCGGCCGAGGGCTTCGCCTGGGCCCCCCCCGGACTCAGCCCCGAGCAGGTAAGGACCCCCCAAAAACACCCCCAGGGACCCCCAAAAAACACCCCCAGGGACCCCCAAAAAACAAAAAAAAACAACCCCCAGGGACCCCCCAAAAACACCCCCGGGAGCCCCAAAAAACACCCCCGGGAGCCCCAAAAAACAAACACCCCCAGGGACCCCCCAAAAACACCCCCAGAGACCCCAAACCCCCTCCCCCAGGACCCCCAAAATAATATCCCCCGGGACCCCAAAAAACAACCTCAGGACCCCCAAAAAACAACCTCAGGACCCCCAAAAAAACCCACCAGGGGTGCTCAAAAACACCCCGGGACCCCCAAAAAACACCCCCAGGGATCCCCAAAAAAACTAAAAAAAACCACCCCGGGGACCCCCAAAAATCCCCCTGTGCCCCCAAACCCCTCAGGGACCCCCAAAAAACCAAAAAACCCCCACCCCAGGGACCTCCAGAAACCATCCCCAGGGACCCCAAAAAACCCCCAGGGACCCCCAAAAAACCACCCCCAGGGACCCCCAAATAAGCACCCCAGGGACCCCCAAAAAACAAACAAAAAAAAACCGGCCGGGGACCCCCCAAAAAAACACCCCCAGGGATCCCAAAAAACCAAAAACAACCACCCCGGGACCCCCCAAAAAAACCCCCCTGGGACCCCCAAAAACCTCCAGGGGATGGAGACCCCCCCCATTTGTGCCCCCCAAAATGTCCCGACCCCCCCAGGACCCCCCCATGGAGCCCTGACCCCCCCCCAGGCCCCGCCCACCCCCCCGACCCCGCCCCCTGCCCAGGCCGTCCCTATAGAAACAAGCCCCGCCCACCTCCCTAAGCCCCACCCCCTCTCATTTAGACCACGCCCCCATAAGCCCCGCCCCCTTTCCCCTCATGTGTTTATCGCCCCTCCCACCCAAGCCCCACCCCCTGTGGGCCACACCCCCTCCAGGCCACACCCCCTCCAGGCCCCACCCACTTCTTAAGCCCCGCCCCATTTCCCTGCGCGGGATTTTGTCACCTGCCCTGCCCCACGGTGAAACCACGCCCCCAGTAAGGCCCCACCCACTTAAGCCCCGCCCCCTTCCCCACAGGTGACCCTGTGCCGCTCACACCTGTTCCATCCAACCCCGCCCATTGGGCCACACCCTTCTAAGCCACGCCCACCGCGGGGCACTCCCCTTTAAGCCCCGCCCCCGCAGTGTGTCAGTTCTTCTTGCTCCTCCTGTTAAGCCACGCCCAGTTAAGCCCGCCCCCTGTGCAGGTGTGTCAGCATTTCTCGCGGCTCTCGTTAGGCCCCGCCCCGCTAAGCCCCGCCCCTCACAGGTGTGTCAGTATTTCTATAAGCCCCGCCCCTCACAGGTGTGTCAGTATTTGTAGCCCCGCCCCCAACAGGTGTGTCAGTGTTTTAAGCCCCGCCCCTCACAGGTGTGTCAGTATGTTAAGCCCCGCCCCCACAGGTGTGTCAGTATTTCTAGCCCCGCCCCGCTAAGCCACGCCCCTCACAGGTGTGTCAGAATTTCTATAAGCCCCGCCCCCTCTCCAGGTGTGTATTTCTAGCCCCGCCCCACCCCGCTAAGCCCCACCCCCTGTACAGGTGTGTCAGTATTTTAAGCCCCGCCCCCCACAGGTGTGTCAGTATTTTAAGCCTCGCCCCCCGCAGGTGTCTCAGTATTTCTATAAGCCCCACCCCGCCCCGCTAAGCCCCGCCCCCTGTCCAGGTGTGTCAGTATTTGTATAAGCCCCGCCCCTCACAGGTGTGTCAGTATTTCCTGCTAAGCCCCGCCCATCTCAGGTGTGTCAGTATTTCCAGCCCCGCCCCGCTAAGCCACGCCCCCACAGGTGTGTCAGTATTTCTATAAGCCCCGCCCCTCTCAGGTGTGTCAGTATTTCTATAAGCCCCGCCCCTCACAGGTGTGTCAGTATTTCTCTAAGCCCCGCCCCTCACAGGTGTGTCAGTATTTCTCTAAGCCCCGCCCCACACAGGTGTGTCAGTATTTCTATAAGCCCCGCCCCTCACAGGTGTGTCAGTATTTTAAGCCCCGCCCCCTGTCCAGGTGTGTCAGTAATTCTATAAGCCCCGCCCCCCACAGGTGTGTCAGTATTTTAAGCCCCGCCCCCTCTCAGGTGTGTCAGTATTTTAAGCCCCGCCCCTCACAGGTGTGTCAGTATTTCTAGCCCCGCCCCTTTAAGCCCCGCCCCCCGCAGGTGTGTCAGTATTTCTAGCCGCGCCCCGTCCTGCTAAGCCCCGCCCCCTCACAGGTGTGTCAGTATTTCTATAAGCCCCGCCCCCTGTCCAGGTGTGTATTTCTATAAGCCCCGCCTCCTGTACAGGTGTGTCAGTATTTCTAGCCCCGCCTCCTGTACAGGTGTGTCAGTATTTTAAGCCCCGCCCCTCACAGGTGTCTCAGTATTTCTAGCCCCGCCCCTCACAGGTGTGTCAGTACTTTAAGCCCCGCCCCCTGTCCAGGTGTGTCAGTATTTCTATAAGCCCCACCCCCCACAGGTGTGTCAGTATTTTGAGCCCCGCCCCCTGTACAGGTGTGCCAGTATTTCTATAAGCCCCGCCCCCCACAGGTGTGTCAGTATTTCTATAAGCCCCGCCCCGCTAAGCCCCGCCCCCTGTCCAGGTGTGTCAGTATTTCTATAAGCCCCGCCCCTCTAAGCCCCGCCCCCCACAGGTGTGTCAGTATTTTAAGCCCCGCCCCCCACAGGTGTGTCAATATTTCTAGCCCCGCCCCTCCCCGCTAAGCCCCGCCCCCTGTACAGGTGTGTCAGTATTTCTAGCCATGCCCCGCTAAGCCCCGCCCCCCACAGGTGGTGTCAGTATTTTAAGCCCCGCCCCCCGCAGGTGTCTCAGTACTTCTCGCTAAGCCCCGCCCCTCGCAGGTGTGTCAGTATTCCTAGCCCCGCCCCGCTAAGCCCCGCCCCCTGTCCAGGTGCGTCAGTATTTTTAGCCCCGCCCCCCACAGGTGTGTCAGTATTTCTATAAGCCCCGCCCCCCACAGGTGTGTCAGTATTTCTATAAGCCCCGCCCCGCTAAGCCCCGCCCCTCACAGGTGTGTCAGTATTTTAAGCCCCGCCCCCCGCAGGTGTGTCAGTATTTCTATAAGCCCCGCCCCCCACAGGTGTGTCAGTATTTGCCGCTAAGCCCCGCCTCCTGTCCAGGTGTGTCAGTATTTCTATAAGCCCCGCCCCCTGTCCAGGTGTGTCAGTATTTCTATAAGCCCCGCCCCGCCCCATTAAGCCCCGTCCCCCGCAGGTGTGTCAGTATTTTAAGCCCCGCCCCTCACAGGTGTCTCAGTATCTCTAGCCCCTCCCCGCTAAGCCCCGCCCCTCTCAGGTGTGTCAGTACTTTAAGCCCCGTCCCCCGCAGGTGTGTCAGTATATTAAGCCCCGCCCCTCTCAGGTGTCTCAGTACTTCTCGCTGCTCCCGCCCCGCTAAGCCCCGCCCCCCACAGGTGTGTCAGTATTTGTAGCCCCGCCCCATTAAGCCCCGCCCCCTCTCAGGTGTCTCAGTACTTCTCGCTGCTCCCGCCCCGCTAAGCCCCGCCCCCTGTCCAGGTGTGTCAGTATTTGTAGCCCCGCCCCCCCGCTAAGCCCCGCCCCGCTAAGCCCCGCCCCCCGCAGGTGTCTCAGTATTGTAAGCCCCGCCCCCCGCAGGTGTCTCAGTATATCCAGCCCCGCCCCCCCGCTAAGCCCCGCCCCTCTCAGGTGTGTCAGTATTTAAGCCCCGCCCCCCCGCAGGTGTCTCAGTACTTCTCGCTGCTCCCGCCCGCGCTGGTGCCGCGCCTGCGCAGTCCCGGCGAGCGGCACCGGCTGCGGGAGCTGCTGCGGCAGCTGCCCCCGCACGACCTCGAGGTGCGCGGGAATGGGGGGTCCTGGGGGGGTCCTGGGGGGTCTGGGGGGGATCTTGGGGATGTTGGGGGTCCCGGGGGTCTGGGGGGTCCTGGCGGGATCTCGGGGGTCTGGAGACCCAGGGGGTCCTGGGGATCTGCAGGTCTGGGGGTCCCAGGGGGTCCCGGGGGTCCGAGGGGTTTTGGGGGTTCTGGAGGGTCCCGAGGGTCACAGGGTCCTGGGGGCTCCGGGGGTGGTCTTGGGGGGGTCTCAAGGGGTCTGGGGGGTTCCACGGGGTCCTGAGGGTCTGGAAGGTTCTGGGGGTCTGGGTGTTTCTTGGGGGTCTGGGGGGTCCTGGGGGGGCCCAGGAGATCTGTGGATCCAGGGGGTCTGGGGGTTCTTGGGGGTCTGGGGGGTTTTGAGGGTCTGGGGGGTTTTGAGGGTCTGGGGGGTTCTGGGGATCCCGGGGGTTTTGGGGGTCTGGGGGGTTTTAGGGAGTGCTCAGGGTCTGGGGGTCCCAGTGGTCTGGGGGTCCAAGGGGTTTTGGGGGTTCTGGGGGGTTCTGGGGGTCTTGGGGGTCTGGGGTGTTTTGGGGGTTCTGGGGGGTCCTGGGGGGGTCCAGGAGATTTGGGGGGGTCGGGGGTGGGGGTCTCTGGGTCAGGGGGGTTCTGGGGGTCCAGGGGATCTGGGGGGTCCCGGGGATTTGGGGGGGTCCAGGGGGTCTGGGGGGTTCTGGGGGTCTCGGGGGTTTTGGGGGTCTTGGGGATCCTGGGGGATCCCGGGGGTCTGGGGGTCCTGGGGGGTTCGAGGGGTTCCTGGGGGTCCGGGGGGGGGGGATCTCGGGGGTTTTGGGGGTCCTGGGGGGGTCCCGGGGGGTCTGGGGGGTCCTGGGGGGTTCTGGGGGGTCCTGGGGGGTCTCAGGGGGTCTGGGGGGTCCGGGGGGGGGGCCCAGGAGATCTGTGGATCCAGGGGGTCTGGGGGGTCTTGGGGGTCTGGGAGGTTTTGGGGGTTCTGGGGGTCTGGGGGTCTGGGGGGTTTTGGGGGTTCTGGGGGGTCCCGAGGGTCTGGGGGGTTCTGGGGGTCCCGGGGGTTCTGAGGGTCTGGGGGGTTTTAGGGAGTGCTCAGGGTCTGGGGGTCCCGGTGGTCTGGGGGTCCAAGGGGTTTTGGGGGTTCTGGGGGGTCCTGGGGGTCCAGGAGATTTGGGGGGTCGGGGGGGGGTCTCAGGGTCAGGGGGATTCTGGGGGTCCAGGGGATCTGGGGGGTCCCGGGGATTTGGGGAGGTCCAGGGGGTCTGGGGGGTTCTGGGGGTCTCGGGGGTTTTGGGGGTCCTGGGGGTCCTGGGGGATACCGGGGATCTGGGGGTCCTGGGGGGTTCGAGGGGTTCTGGGGGGGATCTCGGGGGTTTTGGGGGTCCCAAGCATCCCGGGGTCCGGAAGGTTCTTGGGGTCTGGGGGGTTCTGGGGGTCTGGGGGTCTCTGGGGGATCTTGGGGTGCAGCGGGTGCGGGGGTCTTGGGGGTCCTGGGGGGGCCCAGGAGATCTGCGGATCCAGGGGGTCTGGGGGTTTTTGGGGGTCTGGGGGGTCTGGCGGGTCCTGGGGGTCTGGGGGGTCCTGGCAGTCCCGGGAGTCTGGGGGGTTCTGGGGGTCCCGGGGGTTTTGGGGGTCTTGGGGGTCTGGGGTGTTTTGGGGGTTCTGGTGGGTCCTGGGGGTCCTGGGGTTTTTTGGGGGTCTGGGGGGTCTGGGGGTTTTTGGGGGTCTGGGGGGTCTGGGGTGTTTTGGGGGTTCTGGGGGGTCCCGAGGGTCTGGGGGATTCTGGGGGTCCCGGGGGTTTTGGGGGTCTGGGGGGTTTTAGGGAGTGCTCAGGGTCTGGGGGTCCCGGTGGTCTGGGGGTCCAAGGGGTTTTGGGGGTTCTGGGGGGTCCTGGGGGTCCAGGAGATTTGGGGGGTCGGGGGGGGGTCTCAGGGTCAGGGGGGTTCTGGGGGTCCAGGGGATCTGGGGGGGTCCCGGGGATTTGGGGGGTCCAGGGGGTCTGGGGAGTTCTGGGGGTCTCGGGGGTTTTGAGGGTCTTGGGAGTCCTGGGGGGTCCCGGGGGTCTGGGGGGTCCTGAGGGGTTCGAGGGGTTCCTGGGGGTCTGGGGGGGATCTCGGGGGTTTTGGAGGTCCGGGGGTCTTGGGGGTCTGGAGGCCCAGGGGTTCTGGGGGGTCCTGGGGGGTCCCAGGGGGTCCCGGGGGTCCGAGGGGTTTTTGGGGGTTCTGGAGGGTCCCAGGAGGGTCCTGGGGATTTTGGGGGTCCCGATGGTCCCAGGGGTCTGGGGGGTCCTGGGGGTCTGGGGGGATCTTGGGGATTTTGGGGGTCCCGGGGGTCTGGGGGGTCCCGGGGGTTTTGGGGGTCTGGGGGGTCCTGGGGGTCTGGGGGGATCTCGGGGGGTTTTGGGGGTCCCGAGGATCCCGGGGGTCTGAGGGGTCCTGGGGGGTCTCGGGGAGGGCTGAGGGTCCCGGGGGTCTGGGGGTCTCGGGGGTCTGAGGAGTTTTGGGGCTTCTGGCAGGGTCCCAAGGGGTCTTGGGGGGGGTCTCAGGGGGTCTGGGGGGTTCCACGGGGTCCTGAGGGTCCGGAAGGTTCTGGGGGGTCCTGGGGGGTTCCGGGGGTCTGGGGGTCCCTGGGGGATCTTGGGGGTCCTGGGGGGTCACAGGGGATCTGCGGATCCAGGGGGTCTGGGGGTTTTTGGGGGTCTTGGGGTTTTTGGGGGTCTGGGGGGTCTGGCGGGTCCTGGGGTGTTTTGGGGGGTTCTGGGGGGTCTGGAGGGTTCTGGGGGGTCCCAGGGGTTTTGGGGATTCTGGGGGGTCCCGGGGGTCTTGGGGGTCTGGGGGGTTTTAGGGAGTGCTCAGGGTCTGGGGGTCCCGGTGGTCTGGGGGTCCAAGGGGTTTTGGGGGTTCTGGGGGGTCCCGAGGGTCTGGGGGGTCCTGGGGGTCCTGGGGGTCTGGGGTGTTTTGGGGGTCCTGGGGGTCCCGAGGGTTTGGGGGGTTTTAGGGAGCGCTCAGGGGTCTGGGGGTCCCGGTGGTCTGGGGGTCCAAGGGGTTTTGGGGGTTCTGGGGGTCCAGGAGATTTGGGGGGTCGGGGGGGGGGGGTCTCGGGGTCAGGGGGGTTCTGGGGGGTCCCGGGGATTTGGGGGGGTCCAGGGGGTCTGGGGAGTTCTGGGGGTCTCGGGGGTTTTAAGGGTCTTGGGGGGTCCCAGGGGTCTCGGTGGTCCTGAGGGGTCCTGGGGGCTTTGAGGGGTCCCTGGGGGTCCCGGGTGTCTGGGGGGTTTTGGGGATCTCGGTGGTCCTGGGGGGTCCAAGGGGTGTGGGGGTTCTGGGGGGGTCCTGGGGGTCCAGGAGATTTGGGGCTTTTGGGGGTCTGGGGGGGTCTTGGGGGTCCTGAGGATCCCTGGGGGTCTGGGGGGGTCCTGGGGGTCCAGGAGATTTGGGGGTCCCGGGGGTTTTGGGGGTCTCGGTGCTCCTGGGGGCTCCAAGGCTTTGAGGGGTTTTGGGGGTCTGGGGGTCCCGGGGGGTTTTGGGGCAGTTTTGGGGTGTTCGAGGGCGTTTTTGGGGTGCTTTGGTTCATTCTGGGGCATTTCTGGGGCGGTTTTGGGTTTTTCGGGGACATTTTTGGGGAGGATTTGGGTTGTTCGAGGTGATTTTTGGGATGGTTTGGGTTCCTGGGAGGCATTTTTGGGGCGGATTTGGGTTGTTCAAGGTGATTTTTGGGGTGGTTTGAATTGTTCTAAGGAGTTTTTGGGGTGGTTTTGGGCGGTTCTAAGGAGTTTTTGGGGTGGTTTTGTGTTGTTCAAGGTGATTTTTGGGGTGCTTTGGGTTCTTGGAGAATATTTTTCGGAGTGGATTTGGGTTTGAGGGCGTTTTTGGGGTGGATTTGGGGTGTTCAAGGGCGTTTTTGGGGTGCTTTGGTTCGTTCAGGGGCATTTCTGGGGCGGTTTTGCGTTTTTCGGGGACATTTTTGGGGAGGATTTGGGTTGCTCAAGGTCATTTTTGGGGTGGTTTTGGGCGGTTCTATGGCATTTTTGGGCTGGTTTTGTGTTGTTCAAGGGCATTTTGGGTTGATTTGGGTTCTTGGAGAGCATTTTTGGGGCAGATTTGGGTTTTTCAAGGTGATTTTTGGGGTGGATCTGAACTGTTCTCAAGAGTTTTTGGGTGGTTTTGGGCGGTTCTAAGGCATTTCTGGGGCGGTTTTGGGTTTTTCGGGGACATTTTTGGGGAGGATTTGGGTTGCTCAGGGACGTTTTTGGGCTGGTTTTGGGTTGTTCGAGGGCATTTTTGGGGTGCTTTGGGTTCTTGGAGAATATTTTTTGGAGTGGATTTGGGTTCAAGGGCGGTTTTGGGGCAGTTTTGGTGTTCAAGGGCGTTTTTGGGGTGCTTTGGTTCGTTCAGGGGCATTTCTGGGGCGGTTTGGGGTTTTTTGGGGAGGATTTGGGTTGTTCAAGGGCATTTTTGGGGAGGATTTGGGTTGTTCGAGGTGATTTTTGCGGTGGTTTGGGTTCCTGGGCAGCATTTTTGGGGCGGATTTGGGTTGTTTGAGGGCGTTTTTGGGGTGGTTTTGGGCGGTTCTGAGGCGTTTTTGGGGTGGTTTTTGGGGCGGCTCATGTCATTCAAGGGCATTTTTGGGGTGCTTTGGGTTCTTGGAGAATATTTTTCGGAGGGGATTTGGGTTTGAGAGCGTTTTTGGGGCAGTTTTGGGGTGTTCAAGGGCGGTTTTGGGCTGGTTTTGTGTTGTTCAAGGGCATTTTTGGGGTGGTTTGGGTTCCTGGACGGCATTTTTGGGGCAGATTTGGGTTGTTCGAGGGCATTTTTGGGGTGGATTTGAACTGTTCTAAGGAGTTTTTGGGGTGGTTTTGGGCGGTTCTAAGGCGTTTTTGGGGTGGTTTTTGGGGCGCCTCATGTCATTCAAGGGCATTTTTGGGGTGGTTTGGGTTCTTGGAGAATATTTTTCGGAGGGGATTTGGGTTTGAGGGCGTTTTTGGGGGCAGTTTTGGGGTGTTCAAGGGCATTTTTGGGGTGCTTTGGTTCATTCAGGGGCATTTCTGGGGCGGTTTTGGGTTTTTCGGGGACATTTTTGGGGAGGATTTGGGTTGCTCAGGGGCGTTTTTGGGGTGGTTTGGGTTCTTGGACGGCATTTTTGGGGTGGATTTGGGTTGTTCAAGGTGATTTTTGGGGTGGATCTGAACTGTTCTAAAGAGTTTTTGGGGTGGTTTTGGGCGGTTCTAAGCCGTTTTTGGGGTGGTTTTGTGTCATTCAAGGGCATTTTTGGGGTGCTTTGGGTTCTTGGAGAATATTTTTCGGAGGGGATTTGGGTTTGAGGGCGGTTTTGGGGCAGTTTTGGGGTGTTCAAGGGCGTTTTTGGGGTGCTTTGGTTCGTTCAGGGGCATTTCTGGGGCGGTTTTGGGTTTTTTGGGGACATTTTTGGGGAGGATTTGGGTTGCTCAGGGGCGTTTTTGGGCTGGTTTTGGGGTGTTCAAGGGCATTTTTGGGGTGGTTTGGGTTCCTGGGCGGCATTTTTGGGGCAGATTTGGGTTGTTCAAGGTCATTTTTGGGGTGGTTTGAATTGTTCTAAAGAGTTTTTGGGGTGATTTTGGGCGGTTCTAAGGCGTTTTTGGGGTGCTTTGGTTCTTTCCGGGGCATTTCTGGGGCGGTTTTGGGTTTTTCGGGGACATTTTTGGGGAGGATTTGGGCGGTTCAAGGTCATTTTTGGGGTGGTTTGGGTTCCTGGAGAGCATTTTTGGGGCAGATTTTGTTTTTTCAAGGTGATTTTCGGGGTGGATCTGAACTGTTCTAAAGAGTTTTTGGGGTGGTTTTGGGCGGTTCTAAGGCGTTTTTGGGGTGGTTTTGTGTTGTTCGAGGGCATTTTTGGGGTGGTTTGGGTTCTTGGAGAATATTTTTCGGAGGGGATTTGGGTTTGAGGGCGTTTTTGGGGCAGTTTTGGGGTGTTCAAGGGCGTTTTTGGGGTGCTTTGGTTCGTTCAAGGGCATTTCGGGGGCGGTTTTGGGTTTTTCAGGGACATTTTTGGGGAGGATTTGGGTTGCTCAGGGGCGTTTTTGGGCTGGTTTTGGGTTGTTCAAGGGCATTTTTGGGGTGGTTTGGGTTCCTGGGTGGCATTTTTGGGGCGGATTTGGGTTGTTCGAGGGCGTTTTTGGGGTGGTTTGAATTGTTCTAAAGTGTTTTTGGGGTGGTTTTGGGCGGTTCTAAGGCGATTTTGGGGTGGTTTTGTGTCGTTCAAGGGCATTTTTGGGGTGCTTTGGGTTCTTGGAGAATATTTTTTCGGTGGGGATTTGGGTTTGAGGGCGGTTTTGGGGCAGTTTTGGGGTGTTCAAGGGCGGTTTTGGGGTGCTTTGGTTCGTTCAGGGGCATTTCTGGGGCGGTTTTGGGTTTTTCGGGGACATTTTTGGGGAGGATTTGGGTTGCTCAGGGGCGTTTTTGGGCTGGTTTTGGGTTGTTCAAGGGCATTTTTGGGCTGGTTTTGGGTTGTTCAAGGGCATTTTTGGGGTTGTTTGGGTTCCTGGGCAGCATTTTTGGGGCGGATTTGGGTTGTTCGAGGGCGGTTTTGGAGTGGTTTGAATTGTTCTAAGGAGTTTCTGGGGTGGTTTTGGGCGGTTCTAAGGCGGTTTTGGGCTGGTTTTGGGTTGTTCGAGAGCATTTTTGGGGTGCTTTGGGTTCTTGGAGAATATTTTTCGGAGGGGATTTGGGTTTGAGGGCGTTTTTGGGGCAGTTTTGGGGTGTTCAAGGGCGTTTTTGGGGTGGATTTGGATCGTTCAAGGGCATTTCTGGGGTGGATTTGGTGTCTCTAGGAAGTTTTGGGGTATTTTTGGGGACATTTTGGGGATTTTTGGGGTGGTCTGAGGTTCTCCCACCCGTCCCCAGCCCCAGTTTTGCCACGACCTGGACGAGGTCGAGCGTCGGGAGCTGAAACTTTTCGCCCAGCGCCGAAAACGGGAAAATTTGGGCCAAGGGAGCGTCCGACCCCTCCCCCTGACCAGCGCGGGCGCCGTCTGCCAGCAGGTGGGGGCACCCCAAAAAGGGCACCCCAAAAAGGGCACCCCAAAAATGGGTGGGAAATGGGCACCCCAAAAACGGGACCCCGAAAAGGGCACCCTAAAAATGGGTGGGAAATGGGCACCCCAAAAACGGCACCCCAAAAATGGGTGGGAAATGGGCACCCCAAAAACGGGACCACAAAAAGGGCACCCCAAAAATGAGCACCCTAAAAATGGGTGGGAAATGGGCACCCCAAAAACGGGACCCCAAAAATGAGCACCCTAAAAATGGGTGGAAAATGGGCACCCCAAAAAAGGCACCCCAAAAATGAGCACCCTAAAAATGGGAGGAAAATGGGCACCCCAAAAAGAGCACCCTAAAAATGGCACCCCAAAAATGGGAACCCCAAAAACGGGCACCCCAAAACGGGCACCCCAAAAAACGCACCCAAAAACAGGACCACAGAACGGCCCCCCCTGTCCCCCTGTTATGAGGAACGGGGGCTACACCCGGGGGGATCACACCCCAATTTCGGGGTGCCCCCTGACCCCCTGTTATGAGGGTTGGGGGGCTATACCGGGGGGTGTCACCCCCCAATTCCCGGTGCCCCCTGACCCCCTATTGTAAGGGACGAGGGCTATAACCGGGGTGTTACCCCAAATTCCGGGGTGCCCCCCTGACCCCCCGAGGTTTATGGGTGGGGGGCCATACCCGGGGGTGTCACCCCCCAATTCCAGCCCCCCTGAGCCCCCGTTGTGGTGAGTGGGGGGCTATGACCGGGGGTGTCACCCCCCAATTCCAGCCCCCCCTGTCCCCCTGTTATGGGGGTTGGGGGCTGTACCCGGGGGTGTCACCCCCAATTTCCCGGCCCCCCGAACACCCCCGTTATTCCCGCAGTGCGGGGCCGCCCCCTGACCCCCTACTATGAGAAATGGGGGCAATACCCGGGGGTGTCGCCCCCAATTCCAGCCCCCCAAACACCCCCGTTGTTCCGCAGTGCGGGGCCGCCCTGTTACCCCCTGTTTTAAGGATGGGGGGGCTGTAAAATGGGGGTGATACCCCCCAATTCCCAGTGCCCCCTGACCCGCTGTTATGAGAAATGGGGGCAATACCCGGGGGTGTCACCCCCAAATTCCCGGTGCCCCCTGACCCCCTGTTTTAAGGGTTGGGGGCTATACCCGGGGGTGTCACCCCCCAAATCCCGGGACCCCGTGTTGTAAGGGTTGGGGGCTACACCCAGGGGTGTCACCCCCCAATTCCAGCGCCCCCTGACCCCCCGAGGTTTATGGGTTGGGGGCTATACCCGGGGGTGTCACCCCCAAAATCCCGGTGCCCCCCTGACCCCCTGTTTTAAGGGTTGGGGGCTGTACCCGGGGGTGTCACCCCCAAAATCCTGGGACCCCTTGTTATGAGGAGTGGGGGGCTGTACCCGGGGGTGTCACCCCCAAAATCCCAGTGCCCCCTGACCCCCTGTTATGAGGGTTGGGAGCTGTACCCGGGGGTGTCACCCCCAAAATCCCGGGACCCCCTGTTTTAAGGGTTGGGGGGCTGTAAAACGGGGGTGTCACCCCCCAAATCCCAGTGCCCCCTGACCCCCTGTTATGAGGGATGGGGGGCTATACCCGGGGATCACCCCCAAAGTCCCGGGACCCCCCGTTGTAAGGATGGGGGGCTATACCCGGGGGTGTCACCCCCTAATTCCAGCCCCCCCTGACCCCCTGTTTTAAGGGATGGGGGGCTGTAAAATGGGGGTGATACCCCCAATTCCATCCCCCCGAACACCCCCGTTATTCCCGCAGTGCGGGGCCGCGGTGCGCGGCGGGGCCCTGGCGGTGTTCGCGGCGCGGGCCGGGCTCGGGCTGTGCTGGCACCCGCGCTGCTTCCGCTGCCAGCAGTGCCAGCAGCCGCTCGTGGACCTGATCTACTTCTGCCCCCGCGGCGGCGGCGGGCGGCTGCTCTGCGGGCGGCACCACGGCGACAGCGTCAGACACCGCTGCCCCGGCTGCGACGAGGTACCGGGCATATGGGGTGTGGGGATATGGGGTGGGTATGGGGTGGTTATGGGGTGCTACGGGCAGTTATGGGGTGCTCAGGGTGGTTATGGGTTGGTTATGGGGTGCTATGGACATTTATGGGGTGGTTATGGGGTGCTTACAGGGTGATTATGGGGTGCTCAGTGTGGTTATGGGGTGGATATCAGTGGTTATGGGGTGCTACGGGCAGTTATGGGGTGCTCAGGGTGGTTATGGGGTGGTTATGGGGTGCTATGGACATTTATGGGGTGGTTATGGGGTGCTCAGGGTGGTTATGGGGTGCTGGGAACAGCTATGGGGTGGTTATGGGGTGCTATCGGTGGCTATGGGGTGGGTATGGGATGCTCAGTGTGCTTATGGGGTGCTCAGGGTGGTTACAGGGTGGTTATGGGGTGGGTATGGGCTGTTATGGGGTGCTGTCACTGGTTATGGGGTGCTCATTGTGGTTATGGGGTGCTCAGTGTGGTTATGGGGTGATTATGGGGTGCTCAGGGTGGTTATGGGGTGCTCAGGGTGGTTATGGGGTGGTTATGGGGTGCTCAGGGTGGTTATGGGGTGCTCAGGGTGGTTATGGGGTGCTCAGGGCAGTTATGGGGTGCTATGGGGTGGTTATGGGGTGGTTATGGGGTGCTATGGGCAGTTATAGGGTGCTATGGGCAGTTATGGGGTGCTCAGGACAGTTGTGGGGTGCTCAGGGTGGTTGTGGGGTGCTGGGAGCAGTTATGGGGTGCTATCAGAGGTTATGGGGTGCTGGGATGTTATTATGGGGTGGTTATGGGGTGCTCAGGGTGGTTATGGGGTGCTCAGGGTGGTTATGGGGTGCTATGGGCAGTTATGGGGTGCTCAGGGTGGTTATGGGGTGGTTATGGGGTGCTCATGGTGATTATGGGGTGCTTAGGGTGGTTATGGGGTGCTATGGGCAGTTATGGGGTGCTCAGGGTGGTTATGGGGTGCTAGGAGCAGTTATGGGGTGCTCAGGGTGGTTATGGGGTGCTAGGAGCAGTTATGGGGTGCTCAGGGTGGTTATGGGGTGCTCAGTGTGGTTATGGGGTGCTCAGGGTGGTTATGGGGTGGATATCAGTGGTTATGGGGTGCTCAGCGTCCAGCACTGCTGCCCCGGCTGCGACGAGGTGAGGGGGATATGGGGGGATGTGGGTGCTTATGGGTGGTTATGGGGTGCTATGATCAGTTATGGGGTGCTCAGGGTGGTTATGGGGTGCTCACTGCTGTTATGAGGTGGTTATGGGGTGTAATGAGTGGTTATGGGGAGGATATCAGTGGTTATGGGGTGCTCAGGGTGATTATGGGGTGCTCAGGGTGGTTATGGGGTGCAATGAG
Source organism: Calcarius lapponicus (assembly GCA_039654755.1). Classification (NCBI taxonomy): domain Eukaryota; kingdom Metazoa; phylum Chordata; class Aves; order Passeriformes; family Fringillidae; genus Calcarius; species Calcarius lapponicus. The sequence goes on along the minus strand of JBBFKN010000321.1, from coordinate 23,836 downwards.
TGGTTATGGGGCGTTATGGGGTGCTCAGGGCAGTTATGGGGTGCTCAGGGTGGTTATGGGGTTTTCTGGGCAGTTATGGGGTGCTCAGGGCGGGTATGGGGTGCTCAGGGTGGGTATGGGGTGCTGGGATGTGATTATGGGTTTCTCAGGGCAGTTATGGGGTGGTTATGGGGTGCTCAGGGCAGTTATGGGGTGCTCAGGGTGGTTATGGGGTGCTATGGGCAGTTATGGGGTGGATATGGGGTGCTCAGGGTGGTTATGGGGTGGATATCAGTGGTTATGGGGTGCTGGGAGCAGTTATGGGGTGCTCAGGGTGGTTATGGGGTGCTCAGGGTGGTTATGGGGTGCTCAGGCTGGGTATGGGGTGGTTATGGGGTGCTGGGAGCAGTTATGGGGTGCTCAGGGTGGTTATGGGGTGCTCTGGGCAGTTATGGGGTGCTGGCTGTGCTTATGGGGTTTTCTGGGTGGTTATGGGTGCACTGGGTGTCTCTGGGGGTCTCTGGGGGGGTCTCTGGGGGTCCCTCTATCCCTGACCCCCCCTTTGCCCCCCATCCCAGCTGATTTTCGGGGGTCTCTGGGCCAAGGCCGGGGGTCTCTGGGTGTTTTTGGGGGGGTCTCTGTGTATCTGACCCCCCTTTCCCCCCCCTCCCCAGCTGATTTTCGGGGGTCTCTGGGTCTCTCTGGGTCTCTCTGGGGGTCTCTGGGGGTCCCTATTTCCCTGACCCCCCCGGTTTTGCCCCTCCCCAGCTGATTTTCGGGGGTCTCTGGGTGTCTTTGGGGGGTCTCTGGGGGGTCTGGGTGTTTTTGGGGGTCTCTCTGTCCCTGACCCCCCTTTCCCCCCTCCCCAGCTGATTTTCGGGGGTCTCTGGACCGAGGCCGGGGGTCTCTGGGTGTTTTTGGGGGGGTCTCTGGGGGTCTCTGGGTGTTTTTGGGGGGTCTCTCTATCCCTGACCCCCCCCTTTCCCCCATCCCCAGCTGATTTTCGGGGGTCTCTGGGTGTTTTTGGGGGGTCTCTGTGTATCTGACCCCCCTTTCCCCCCATCCCCAGCTGATTTTCAGGGGTCTCTGGGTGTTTTTGGGGGGGTCTCTGGGTGTTTTTTGGGGGGGTCTCTGTGTATCTGACCCCCCTTTTTGCCCCCCCAGCTGATTTTCGGGGGTCTCTGGGTGTTTTTGGGGGTCTCTGTGTATCTGACCCCCCTTTTGCCCCCATCCCCAGCTGATTTTCGGGGGTCTCTGTGGGGTCTCTGGGTGTTTTTTGGGGGGGTCTCTGGGGGTCCCCTCTATCCCTGACCCCCCCTTTCCCCCTCCCCAGCTGATTTTTTTGGGGTCCCTGTGGGGTCTCTGGGGGTCTCTCTATCCCTGACCCCCCCCTTTCCCCCCCCCAGCTGATTTTCGGGGGTCTCTGGGTGTTTTTGGGGGGTCTCTCTGTCCCTGACCCCCCTTTACCCCCCATCCCAGCTGATTTTCGGGGGTCTCTGGGGGTCTCTGGGTGTTTTTGTGGGGGGGTCCCTGGGGGTCTCTGGGTGTTTTTCGGGGGTCTCTGGGTGTTTTTGGGGGGGTCTCTGGGTGTTTTTGGGGGGGGTCTCTCTATCCCTGACCCCCCTCTTTGCCCCCCCCCAGCTGATTTTCGGGGGTCTCTGGGCCAAGGCCGGGGGTCTCTGGGTGTTTTTGGGGGGTCCCTCTATCCCTGACCCCCCTTTTTCCCCATCCCCAGCTGATTTTCGGGGGTCTCTGGGTGTTTTTTTGGGGGTCTCTCTATCCCTGACCCCCCTTTCCCCCCCCCCCCCAGCTGATTTTCGGGGGTCTCTGGGCCGAGGCCGGGGGTCTCTGGGTGCTTTTGGGGGGTCTCTGTGTATCTGACCCCCCTTTCCCCATCCCCAGCTGATTTTCGGGGGTCTCTGGGTGTTTTTGGGGGGGTCTCTGGGTGTTTTTGGGGGGTCTCTGGGTGTTTTTGGGGGGTCTCTGTGTATCTGACCCCCCCTTTTTGCCCCCCCATCCCCAGCTGATTTTCGGGGTCTCTGGGTGTTTTTGGGGGGTCTCTGTGTATCTGACCCCCCCCCTTCCCCCCCCCTCCCCCCAGCTGATTTTCGGGGGGTCTCTGGGTGACTTTGGGGGGTCTCTGGGGGTCCCTGTGGGATCTCAGGGGGTCTCTGGGTGTCTATCCCTGACCCCCCTTTTCCCCCCCCCCCAGCTGATTTTCGGGGGTCTCTGGGTGTTTTTGGGGGGTCTCTGGGGGTCTCTGGGGGTCCCTATTTCCCTGACCCCCCCTTTTCCCCCCCTCCCCAGCTGATTTTCGGGGGTCTCTGGGCCGAGCCCGGGGGTCTCTGGGGGTCTCTGGGGGGGTCTCTGGGTGTTTTTGGGGGGTCTCTCTATCCCTGACCCCCCTCTTTGCCCCCCCAGCTGATTTTCGGGGGTCTCTGGGTGTCTTTGGGGGGTCTCTGGGTGTTTTTGGGGGGGTCCCTGGTGGTCTCTCTCTCCCTGACCCCCCTTTCCCCCCTCCCCAGCTGATTTTTCGGAGGTCTCTGGGCCGAGGCCGGGGGTCTCTGGGTGTTTTTGGGGGGGTCTCTGTCCCTGACCCCCCTTTCCCCCCATCCCCAGCTGATTTTCGGGGGTCTCTGGGTGTTTTTGGGGGGTCCCTCTATCCCTGACCCCCCCTTTCCCCCCATCCCCAGCTGATTTTCGGGGGTCTCTGGGTGTTTTTGGGGGGTCTCTGGGTGTTTTTGGGGGGTCTCTCTGTCCCTGACCCCCTCTTTGCCCCCCCAGCTGATTTTCGGGGGTCTCTGGGCCGAGGCCGGGGGTCTCTGGGTGTTTTTGGGGGGTCTCTGGGTGTTTTTGGGGGGTCTCTGGGGGTCTCTGTGTATCTGACCCCCCTCTTTGCCCCCATCCCAGCTGATTTTCTCGGGGGTCTCTGGGTGTTTTTGGGGGGTCTCTGGGGGTCCCTATTTCCCTGACCCCCCTTTTTGCCCCTCCAGCTGATTCTCGGGGGTCTCTGGGCCGAGGCCGGGGGTCTCTGGGTGTTTTTGGGGGGTCTCTGTGTATCTGACCCCCTTTTTGCCCCCCATCCCAGCTGATTTTCGGGGGTCTCTGGGTGTCTCTGGGTGTTTTTGGGGGGTCTCTGGGTGTTTTCTGGGGGTCTCTGGGTGTTTTTGGGGGTCTCTCTGTCCCTGACCCCCCTTTCCCCCCCTCCCCAGCTGATTTTCGGGGGTCTCTGGGTGTCTTTGGGGGGGTCTCAGGGTGTTTTTTGGGGGGCTCTCTGGGTGTTTTTGGGGGTCTCTCTCTCCCTGACCCCCCCTTTCCCCCCCCCAGCTGATTTTCGGGGGTCTCTGGGCCGAGGCCGGGGGGCGCCGCTGGCACCTGCGCCACCTGCGCTGCCTGGACTGCGAGGGGCTCCTGGACCCCCGGAGCCTGCCCGAGGGACCCCCCCTGTGCCCCCCGTGCCGCGCCCGCCGCGCCCCACCTGTGCGACACCTGCGGGGACCCCATCGGTGAGGGGGGCTGGGGGGGTCCCCGGGGGGGTTTGGGGGTCCCAAGGGGTCCTAAGGGGGTCCCTGGGGGGGTTTGGGGGTCCCTGAGGGGTTTGGGGGGTCCCTGGGGGGAATTTGGGGGTCCTGGGGGTCCTGAGGGGGTCCCCGGCGGGAATTTGGGGGTCCTTGGAGGGGTTTGGGGGTCCCCGGGGGGAATTTGGGGGTCCTAAGGGGGTCCCCGGGGGTGTTAATGGGGGTCCTCAGGGGCAGTTTGGGGTCCCCAGGGCAGTTGGGGGGTCCCTGGGGGTTTTGGGGGTCCCCAGGGGGAATTTGGGGGTCCTGGGGGGTCCTAAGGGGGTCCCTGGGGGGTTTGGGGGTCCCTGGGGGTCCTAAGGGGGTCCCCGGGGGGAATTTGGGGGTCCTGGGGGTCCTGAGGGGGTCCTTGGAGGGGTTTGGGGGTCCTGACGGGGTCCCTGGGGGGGTTTGGGGGGTCCTAAGGGGGTCCCCAGGGCAGTTGGGGGGTCCCTGGGGGGTTTTGGGGGTCCCCAGGGGGAATTTGGGGGTCCTGGGGGTCCTGAGGGGGGTCCTTGGAGGGGTTTGGGGGTCCCTGGGGGGGGATTTGGGGGTCCCTGGGGGAATTTGGGGGTCCTGGGGGTCCTGACGGGGTCCTTGGAGGGGTTTGGGGGTCCCCAGGTGGGGCTTGGGGGGTCCTTGGGGGGTTTAGGGGTGCCTGGGAGGGATTGGGGGTCCTAAGGGGGTCCCCAGGGGTGTTAATGGGGGTCCTCAGGGGGAATTTGGGGGTCCTGGGGGGTCCTAAGGGGGTCCCTGGGGGGTTTTGGGGGTCCCTGGGGGGGATTGGGGGGTCCCAGGGGGTCCTAAGGGGGTCCCCAGGGCAGTTTGGGGGTCCTAAGGGGGTCCCCAGGGTAGTTTGGGGGTCCCAGGGAGTCCTAAGGGGGTCCTTGGAGGGGATTGGGGGTCCCAAGGGGGTCTCCATGGCAGTTTGGGGGTCCCTGGGGGTCCTAAGGGGGTCCCCAGGGGTGTTAATGGGGGTCCTCAGGGCAGTTTGGGGGTCCCCAGGGGGTTCCTGAGGGGGTTTTGGGCATCCCCAGGTGGGGCTTGGGGGGTCCTGAGGGGGTTTGGGGGGTCCTAAGGGGGTCCCCAGGGCAGTTGGGGAGTCCCCAGGGCAGTTGAGGGGGGTCCCTGAGGGGTTTTGGGGGGTCCCCAGGGCAGTTTGGGGGTCCCCAGTGGGAATTTGGGGGTCCTGGGGGGTCCTAAGGGGGTCCCTGGGGGGTTTTGGGGGTCCCCAGGGGTCCTAAGGGGGTCCCCAGAGGGGTTAATGGGGGTCTCCAGGGCAGTTTGGGGGTCCTGGGGGTCCTAAGAGGGTCCCTGGAGGGTTTGGGGGTCCCCAGGTGGGGCTTGGGGGGTCCTTGGGGGGTTTGGGGGTCCCTGGGAGGGATTGGGGGTCCTAAGGGGGTCCCCAGGGGGGTTAATGGGGGTCCCCAGGGCAGTTTGGGGGTCCCAAGGGGTCCTAAGAGGGTCCTTGGAGGGGTTTGGGTGTCTCCAGGTGGGGCTTGGGGGGGTCCCTGGGGGGGTTTGGGGGGGTCCTAAGGGGGTCCCCAGGTGGGGCTTGGGGGTCCTGGGGGGTTTTGGGGGTCCCCGGGGGGAATTTGGGGGTCCTGGGGGTCCTGAGGGGGTCCCGGGGGGGTTTGGGGGTCCCCAGGTGGGGCTTGGGGGGGTCCTTGGGGGGTTTGGGGGTCCCTGGGAGGGATTGGGGGTCCTAAGGGGGTCCCCAGGGGGGTTAATGGGGGTCCTGGGGGTCCTGAGGGGGTCCCTGGGGGGGTTTTGGGGGTCCTAAGGGGGTCTCCAGGGCAGTTGGGGGGTCCTCAGGTGGGGCTTGGGGGTCCTGGGGGGTCCTAAGGGTGTCCTCAGGGGCAGTTGGGGGGGGGGTCCCCTGGGGGGTTTTGGGGGTCCCCAGGGCAGTTTGGGGGTCCCCAGGGGGAATTTGGGGGTCCTGGGGGGTCCTAAGGGGGTCCCTGGGGGGTTTTGGGGGTCCCTGGGAGGGATTGGGGGTCCTAAGGGGGTCCCCAGGGGGAATTTGGGGGTCCTGGGGGTCCTGAGGGGGGTCCTTGGGGGGGTTTGGGGGTCCCTGGGGGAAATTGGGGGTCCCTGGGGGGGTTTGGGGGGTCCTAAGGGGGTCCCCCAGGGCAGTTGGGGGGTCTCTGGGGGGTTTTGGGGGTCCCCAGGGGGAATTTGGGGGTCCTGGGGGGGTCCCCAGGGGTGTTGATGGGGGTCCCCGGGGGTAATTTAGGGGTCCTGGGGGTCCTGAGGGGGTCCTTGGAGGGGTTTGGGGGGTCCTAAGGGGGTCCCCAGGGCAGTTGGGAGGTCCTTGGGGAATTTGGGGGTCCTCCAGGGGGAATTTGGGGGTCCTGGGAGTCCTGAGGGGGTCCCTGGGGGGGTTTGGGGGTCGCCAGGTGGGGGGGCTTGGGGGGTCCTTGGGGGGTTTTGGGGGTCCCTGGGAGGGATTGGGGGTCCTAAGGGGGTCCCAAGGGGGGTTAATGGGGGTCTCCACGGGGAATTTGGGGGTCCTGGGGGTCCTGAGGGGGTCCTTGGAGGGGTTTGGGGGTCCCTGGGGGGGTTTGGGGTGTCCTAAGGGGGTCCCCAGGGCAGTTGGGGGGTCCCTGGGGGGTTTTGGGGGTCTCCAGGGGGAAATTGGGGGTCCCCGGGGGTGTTAATGGGGGTCCGCAGGGGGAATTTGGGGGTCCTGAGGGGGTTTGGGGGGTCCCCAGGTGGGGCTTGGGGGGTCCCTGGGGGGTTTTGGGGGTCTCCAGGGGGAATTTGGGGGTCCTGGGGGTCCTGAGGGGGTCCTTGGGGGGGTTTGGGGGTCCCTGGGGGGGATTGGGGGTCCCTGGGGGGTTTGGGGGGTCCTAAGGGGGTCCCCAGGGCAGTTGGGGGGTCCCTGAAGGGTTTTGGGGGTCCCCAGGGGGAATTTGGGGGTCCTGGGGGGTCCTGAGGGGCTCCCTAGGGGGGTTTTGGGGGTCCCCAGGTGGGGCTTGGGGGGTCCTTGGGGGGTTTGGGGGTCCCTGGGAGGGATTGGGGGTCCTAAGGGGGTCCCCAGGGGGAATTTGGGGGTCCTAAGGGGGTCCCCGGGGGGAATTTGGGGGTCCTGGGGGTCCTGAGGGGGTCCTTGGAGGGGTTTGGGGGTCCCTGGGGGGGTTTTGGGGGGTCCTAAGGGGGTCCCCAGGGCAGTTTGGGGGTCCTCAGGGGGTTCCTGAGGGGGTTTGGGGGTCCCAAGGGGTCCTAAGGGGGTACCCAGGGGGGTTAATGGGGGTCCTCAGGGCAGTTTGGGGGTCCCTGGGGGGTTTTGGGGGTCCCTGGGGGGGTTTTGGGGGTCCTGGGGGTCCTGACGGGGTCCTTGGAGGGGTTTGGGGGTCCCCAGGTTGGGCTTGGGGGGTCCCTGGAGGGGTTTGGGGGGCCCCCAGGGGGTCTCCAGGGCAGTTTGGGGGTCCCCAGGGGGTTCCTGAGGGGGTTTGGGGGTCCCCAGGGGGAATTTGGGGGTCCTGGGGGGTCCTGAGGGGGTCCCCGGGGGGAATTTGGGGGTCCCCAGGTGGGGCTTGGGGGGTCCTTGGAGGGGTTTGGGGGGTCCTAAGGGGGTCCCCAGGGCAGTTTGGGGGTCCCCAGTGGGAATTTGGGGGTCCTGGGGGGTCCTAAGGGGGTCCCTGGGGGGTTTTGGGGGTCCTCAGGGGGAATTTGGGGGTCCTCAGGGGGTCCTAAGGGGGTCCCCAGGGCAGTTTGGGGGTCCCTGAAGGGTTTTGGGGGTCTCCAGGGGCAATTTGGGGGTCCTGGGGGTCCTGAGGGGGCCCTTGGAGGGGTTTGGGGGTCCCCAGGTGGGGCTTGGGGGTCCTGGGGGGTCCTAAGGGTGTCCTCAGGGGCAGTTTGGGGTCCCCAGGGCAGTTGGGGGGTCCCTGGGGGGTTTTGGGGGTCCCCAGGGCAGTTTGGGGGTCCCCAGTGGGAATTTGGGGGTCCTGGGGGTCCTGAGGGGGTCCTTGGAGGGGTTTGGGGGTCCCAAGGGGTCCTAAGGGGGTCTCCAGGGCAGTTTGGGGGTCCCCAGGGGGAATTTGGGGGTCCTGGGGGTCCTGATGGGGTCCTTGGAGGGGTTTGGGGGTCCCCAGGGGGAATTTGGGGGTCCTGGGGGTCCTGACAGGGTCCTTGGAGGGGTTTGGGGGGTCCTAAGGGGGTCCCCAGGGCAGTTTGGGGGTCCCCCCCATTGTCCCCTCATTGTCCCCTCACTGTCCCCAGACCTGCAGGGCCCACACGTCACCCATGGGGGGCAGCACTGGCACCCCCAGTGTCCCCATTGTCCCCTCACTGTCCCCAGGGCTGCAGGACCCGCATGTCGCCCACGGGGGGCAGCACTGGCACCCCCAGTGTCCCCATTGTCCCCTCACTGTCCCCATTGTCCCCAGGGCTGCAGGACCCGCACGTCGCCCACGGGGGGCAGCACTGGCACCCCAGTGTCCCCATTGTCCCCAATGTCCCCATTATTGTCCCCAGGGCTGCAGGACCCGCACGTCGCCCATGGGGGGCAGCACTGGCACCCCCAGTGTCCCCATTGTCCCCAATGTCCCCTCACTGTCCCCATTGTCCCCAGTGTCCCCTCACTGTCCCCATTGTCCCCAGGGCCGCAGGACCCGCACGTCGCCCACGGGGGGCAGCACTGGCACCCCCAATGTCCCCAATGTCCCCATTGTCCTCACTGTCCCCACTGTCCCCAGTGTCCCCATTGTCCCCAATGTCCCCAATGTCCCCAATGTCCCCATTGTCCCCTCACTGTCCCCATTGTCCCCAGGGCCGCAGGACCCGCACGTCGCCCATGGGGGGCAGCACTGGCACCCCCAGTGTCCCCTCACTGTCCCCATTGTCCCCAATGTCCCCAGTGTCCCCATTGTCCCCAATGTCCCCAGTGTCCCCAGGGCTGCAGGACCCGCACGTCGCCCACGGGGGGCAGCACTGGCACCCCCAGTGTCCCCATTGTCCCCTCACTGTCCCCATTGTCCCCAGGGCCGCAGGACCCGCACGTCGCCCACGGGGGGCAGCACTGGCACCCCCAGTGTCCCCACTGTCCCCAATATCCCCTCACTGTCCCCAGTGTCCCCATTGTCCCCAGTGTCCCCACTGTCCCCATTGTCCCCTCACTGTCCCCATTGTCCCCAGGGCTGCAGGACCCGCACGTCGCCCATGGGGGGCAGCACTGGCACCCCCAGTGTCCCCAATGTCCCCATTATTGTCCCCATTGTCCCCAGGGCCGCAGGACCCCCACGTCGCCCATGGGGGGCAGCACTGGCACCCCCAGTGTCCCCAGTGTCCCCAGTGTCCCCAATGTCCCCATTGTTGTCCCCAGGGCCGCAGGACCCGCACGTCGCCCATGGGGGGCAGCACTGGCACCCCAAATGTCCCCATTGTCCCCATTGTTGTCCCCAGGGCCGCAGGACCCGCACGTCGCCCACGGGGGGCAGCACTGGCACCCCCAGTGTCCCCATTGTCCCCATTGTCCCCTCACTGTCCCCATTGTCCCCAGGGCCGCAGGACCCGCACGTCGCCCACGGGGGGCAGCACTGGCACCCCCAATGTCCCCATTGTCCCCATTATTGTCCCCATTGTCCCCAGGGCCGCAGGACCTGCATGCCACCCACGGGGGGCAGCACTGGCACCCCCAGTGTCCCCATTGTCCCCAGTGTCCCCATTGTTGTCCCCAGGGCTGCAGGACCCGCACGTCGCCCATGGGGGGCAGCACTGGCACCCCCAGTGTCCCCATTGTCCCCTCACTGTCCCCATTGTCCCCATTGTCCCCAGTGTCCCCAGTGTCCCCAGTGTCCCCAGTGTCCCCTCACTGTCCCCATTGTCCCCAGGGCTGCAGGACCCGCACGTGGCCCATGGGGGGCAGCACTGGCACCCCCAGTGTCCCCAATGTCCCCATTGTCCCCATTGTCCCCATTGTCCCCATTATTGTCCCCATTGTCCCCATTGTCCCCATTATTGTCCCCATTGTCCCCATTATTGTCCCCATTATTGTCCCCAGGGCCGCAGGACCCACACGTCGCCCATGGGGGGCAGCACTGGCACCCCCAGTGTCCCCTCACTGTCCCCATTGTCCCCAGTGTCCCCATTGTCCCCTCACTGTCCCCATTGTCCCCAGGGCCGCAGGACCCGCACGTCGCCCATGGGGGGCAGCACTGGCACCCCCAGTGTCCCCAATGTCCCCAATGTCCCCAATGTCCCCATTATTGTCCCCAGGGCTGCAGGACCCGCACGTCGCCCATGGGGGGCAGCACTGGCACCCCCAGTGTCCCCAATGTCCCCATTGTCCCCAGGGCCGCAGGACCCGCACGTCGCCCATGGGGGGCAGCACTGGCACCCCCAGTGTCCCCATTGTGCCCATTATTGTCCCCAGTGTCCCCATTGTCCCCAATGTCCCCATTGTTGTCCCCAGGGCCGCAGGACCCACACGTCACCCACAGGGGGCAGCACTGGCACCCCCAGTGTCCCCATTGTCCCCAATGTCCCCATTATTGTCCCCAGGGCCGCAGGACCCGCACGTCGCCCATGGGGGGCAGCACTGGCACCCCCAGTGTCCCCTCACTGTCCCCATTGTCCCCAGTGTCCCCATTGTCCCCTCACTGTCCCCATTGTCCCCAGGGCCGCAGGACCCGCACGTCGCCCACGGGGGGCAGCACTGGCACCCCCATTGTCCCCTCACTGTCCCCATTATTGTCCCCAGGGCCGCAGGACCCGCACGTCGCCCATGGGGGGCAGCACTGGCACCCCCAGTGTCCCCAATGTCCCCAATGTCCCCAATGTCCCCATTATTGTCCCCAGGGCTGCAGGACCCGCACGTCGCCCATGGGGGGCAGCACTGGCACCCCCAGTGTCCCCAATGTCCCCATTGTCCCCAGGGCCGCAGGACCCGCACGTCGCCCATGGGGGGCAGCACTGGCACCCCCAGTGTCCCCATTGTGCCCATTATTGTCCCCAGTGTCCCCATTGTCCCCAATGTCCCCATTGTTGTCCCCAGGGCCGCAGGACCCACACGTCACCCACAGGGGGCAGCACTGGCACCCCCAGTGTCCCCATTGTCCCCAATGTCCCCATTATTGTCCCCAGGGCCGCAGGACCCGCACGTCGCCCATGGGGGGCAGCACTGGCACTCCCAGTGTCCCCATTGTCCCCATTGTCCCCATTGTTGTCCCCAGGGCCGCAGGACCCGCACGTCGCCCATGGGGGGCAGCACTGGCACCCCCAGTGTCCCCATTGTCCCCATTGTCCCCACTGTCCCCAGTGTCCCCAGTGTCCCCTCACTGTCCCCATTGTCCCCAGGGCTGCAGGACCCGCACGTGGCCCATGGGGGGCAGCACTGGCACCCCCAGTGTCCCCAATGTCCCCATTGTCCCCATTGTCCCCATTGTCCCCATTATTGTCCCCATTGTCCCCATTGTCCCCATTATTGTCCCCATTGTCCCCTCATTGTCCCCATTGTTGTCCCCAGGGCCGCAGGACCCGCACGTCGCCCACGGGGGGCAGCACTGGCACCCCCAGTGTCCCCTCACTGTCCCCATTGTCCCCAATGTCCCCATTATTGTCCCCATTGTCCCCACTGTCCCCAGTGTCCCCAATGTCCCCATTGTTGTCCCCAGGGCCGCAGGACCCTCACGTCGCCCATGGGGGGCAGCACTGGCACCCCCTCCCCGGCTGTTTCCGCTGTGCCCCCTGCGGGCGCCCCCTGCTGGGCCGGCCCTTCCTGCCCCGGGGGGGGCAAATCTTCTGCTCCCCCCGCTGCGCCCCCGGCGGGGACGGGGACGGGGACGGGGACGGGGACAGGGACAAGGACAGGGACAGGGACAGCGACACCCCCGGGCAGCGCGGCGCCCCCCGCAGGAGATCCTGGGCTGGGACACCCCCGGCAGGTGACACTGGGGGCACTGGGAGAGGGGCTGGGGGGGACTGGGAGGGGCACTGGGGAGAACTGGGTCGGGGCTGGGGGGCACTGGGAGGGGACTGGGATGGACTGGGAGGGGACTGGGAGGGGACTGGGGGCACTGGGGGCACTGGGAGGGGGCTGGGGGGGACTGGGATGGACTGGGAGGGACTGGGAAGGGACTGGGGGGGACTGGGGGGAACTGGGAGGGGCACTGGGGGCACTGGGAGGGGGCTGGGGGGAACTGGGAGGGACTGGGATGGACTGGGGGGGAACAGTGGGAGGGAAATGGGAGGGAATTGGGGGCACTGGAGAGACTGGGAATGGGACTGGGAGGGACTGGGGGCACTGGGGGGAATGGGGAGGGAACTGGGATGGACTGGGAGGGACTGGGGGAGACTGGGAATGGGACTGCGGGGAACTGGGAGGGAAATGGGAGGGAACTGGGGGCACTGGGAGAGACTGGGAATGGGACTGGGATGGACTGGGGGGCACTGGGAATGGGACTGGGGGGGACTGGGAGGGAACTGGGATGGACTGGGAGGGAACTGGGAGGGACTGGGAAGGGACTGGGGGGGGAACAGTGGGAGGGAAATGGGAGGGAATTGGGGGCACTGGAGAGACTGGGACGGACTGGGAGGGACTGGGAGAGACTGGGAATGGGACTGGGAGGGGACTGGGGGTAACTGGGAGGGGACTGGGAGGGACTGGGATGGACTGGGAGGGACTGGGGGGGACTGGGGGGGAACAGTGGGAGGGAAATGGGAGGGAATTGGGGGCACTGGAGAGACTGGGAATGGGACTGGGAGGGGACTGGGGGGCACTGGGGAGAATGGGGAGGGAACTGGGGGGCACTTGGGGAGGCACTGGGAAGGAATGGGAGGGAACTGGGATGGACTGGGAGGGACTGGGGGGAACTGGGATGGACTGGGGGGAACTGGGATGGACTGGGAGGGACTGGGAGGGAACTGGGATGGACTGGGAATGGGACTGGGGGCACTGGGAGGGACTGGGGGGGAACTGGGGGGGAACTGGGGGGGACTGGGGGGCACTGGGGAGAATGGGGAGGGAACTGGGATGGACTGGGAGGGACTGGGGGGAACTGGGAGGGGGCTGGGGGGGACTGGGATAAACTGGGAAGGACTGGGGAGAACTGGGGGGAACTGGGATGGACTGGGAGGGACTGGGGGGAAACAGTGGGAGGGAACTGGGAGGGACTGGGGGCACTGGGAGGGGACTGGGGGGGACTGGGGGCACTGGGGGCACTGGGAGGGGGCTGGGGGGAACTGGGAGGGACTGGGAAGGGACCGGGAGGGACTGGGAAGGGACTGGGGGGAACTGGGAGGGGACTGGGATGGACTGGGAGGGACTGGGAAGGGACTGGGGGGGACTGGGAGGGGCACTGGGGGCACTGGGAGGGGACTGGGGGGCACTGGGGGGGAACTGGGATGGACTGGGAGGGACTGGGAGGGACTGGGGGGGAACAGTGGGAGGGAAATGGGAGGGAATTGGGGGCACTGGAGAGACTGGGAATGGGACTGGGAGGGACTGGGAGAGACTGGGAGGGACTGGGGGGAAACTGGGGAGCACTGGGGAGAATGGGGAGGGAACTGGGATGGACTGGGAGGAACTGGGAGGGAACTGTGGGGAACTGGGATGGACTGGGAGGGACTGGGAAGGGACTGGGAGGGACTGGGAGGGACTGGGAGGGGACTGGGAGGGAACTGGGGGGACTGGGGGAGGAATGGGAGGGAATTGGGGGCACTGGAGAGACTGGGAATGGGACTGGGGGGAACTGGGGGGCACTGGGGAGAATGGGGAGGGAACTGGGATGGACTGGGGGGAACTGGGGGGAACTGGGAGGGGGCTGGGGGGAACTGGGATGGACTGGGGAGAACTGGGGAGCACTGGGTAGAATGGGGAGGGAACTGGGGGGCACTTGGGGAGGCACTGGGATGGACTGGGAGGGAACTGGGATGGACTGGGGGGGAACTGGGGGGGAATGGGAGGGACTGGGAAGGGACTGGAGGGGAAACAGTGGGAGGGAAATGGGAGGGAATTGGGGGCACTGGAGAGACTGGGAATGGGACTGAGGGGGGACTGGGAGAGACTGGGGAGAATGGGGAGGGAACTGGGATGGACTGGGAGGGCACTGGGGGGGGACTGGGATGCACTGGGACGCACTGGTTTGTACTGGGATGCACTGGGATGGACTGGGATGCACTGGTTTGTACTGGGATGCACTGGGACGCACTGGGACGCACTGGTTTGTACTGGTTTGCACTGGTCTCACCGGGCCCTTCCCCCGCAGGCTGCCAGCCCCGGTTCCGCCGGGGAGGTCCGCACCGCCACTCCCTGCCCGAGCTGGGGGCCACGCCCCGCCCCGCCCCCACAAGCCACGCCCCCACAAGCCCCGCCCTCACAGGCACCGGCCACGGCCCCCACGAGCCCCGCCCCCACAGGCACCGGTCACGCCCCCAAAAGCTCCTCCCCCAATGGCCCCGCCCCCGTCGACCCCGCCCACAAAAGCCCCGCCCCCAACGGCACCGACCCCACAAGCCCCGCCCCCTCTGTCCCCTCCTCCCACAGCCCCAGCCCCGCCCCCTCAAGCCCCGCCCCTAACGGCCCCACAAGCCCCGCCCCCACAGGCACCGGCCACGCCCCCAAAAGCTCCTCCCCCAATGGCCCCGCCCCCACAAGCCCCGCCCCTAACGGCCCCACAAGCCCCGCCCCCACAAGCCCCGCCCCCTCTGTCCCCTCCTCCCTCAGGCCCGGCCCCGCCCCCCACAAGCCCCGCCCCCAACGGCCCCACAAGCCCCGCCCCTAACGGCCCCACAAGCCCCGCCCCCAACGGCCCCGCCCCTTCTGTCCCCTCCTCCCTCAGCCCCGCCCCCAACGGCCCCACAAGCCCCGCCCCCAACGGCCCCACAAGCCCCGCCCCCAACGGCCCCACAAGCCCCGCCCCCTCTGTCCCCTCCTCCCTCAGCCCCGGCCCCGCCCCCACAAGCCCCGCCCCCTCCCTCCCAGCTCTGCGGCGGGGGAGGGGCCGGGGCCGCCCCCGCTGGCCTTCATCCTCCTCATCATCGTCATCATCGTCATCCTCCTCGTGGGAGGGGCTGTTCCTGGGGGAGCCCATCCCCCTCCCCCCGCAGCTCCGCCCCCCCGGGGCCTCCCCGGGCCCCGCCCCGCAACCCCGGCCCCCGCCCCCGCTCCCGAGGCTGCCGCCTGGCCTGACCTCTGGGTGACCTCTGACCTCTGCCCCCCCGTTTCGGGCCGTGACCTTTGCACTGTGACCCCCGCGGCCGCCTCAGGGAACCCCCCCCCCCGCCGCCTCCCGAATGTGTCCGGTGATTTTTGACCCCTCGAGCGCAGCTTTAATAAAAGGGCGGAGCTCCCGTTGTTCCCCGGTGTCGTTGGAGCCCCGGTGCCGTGGCGGGGGGGGGAGCCCGGGAGGGGCCCGGAGCCCCCGGGGCCGCCATTTTGAACGGGGAACCCCCAAAAACCGGCGCGGGGCCGCCGCCCCCCCCAACATGGCGGCGCCCGTGCGGCTCCCCGCGCGCTGATTGGCCGAGCGTCCGCAGCGTCCCGGCGTCTGATTGGTCGGTGCTGGGTCACGTGGTCGGCGGAAGTGCCCGGTGGTTACCGGGGCAACGGGGGCGGGGCCAAGGAGGGAGCGCGGTCACGTGAGCGGCGCGAGGCCGGCGGCGGCTTCCGGTGGGACCGAACTGGGACCGAACTGGGATTGAACTGGGATTGAACTGGGGTAACTGGGATTGAACTGGGGTAACTGGGACCGAACTGGGGTAACTGGGATTGAACTGGGGTAACTAGGATTGAACTGGGACCGAACTGGGGTAACTGGGATTGAACTGGGATTGAACTGGGGTAACTGGGATTGAACTGGGGTAACTGGGACCGAACTGGGGTAACTGGGACCGAACTGGGATTGAACTGGGGTAACTGGGACCGAACTGGGGTAACTGGGATTGAACTGGGACCGAACTGGGGTAACTGGGATTGAACTGGGGTAACTGGGATTGAACTGGGACCGAACTGGGATTGAACTGGGATTGAACTGGGATTGAACTGGGACCGAACTGGGGTAACTGGGATTGAACTGGGATTGAACTGGGACCGAACTGGGATTGAACTGGGACCGAACTGGGACCGAACTGGGATTGAACTGGGATTGAACTGGGACCGAACTGGGGTAACTGGGACCGAACTGGGGTAACTGGGACTGAACTGGGGTAACTGGGATTGAACTGGGAGCGAACTGGGATTGAACTGGGGTAACTGGGATTGAACTGGGATTGAACTGGGACTGAACTGGGATTGAACTGGGATTGAACTGGGGTAACTGGGATTGAACTGGGGTAACTGGGATTGAACTGGGACCGAACTGGGATTGAACTGGGGGAACTGGGATTGAACTGGGATTGAACTGGGACTGAACTGGGATTGAACTGGGATTGAACTGGGACCGAACTGGGGTAACTGGGATTGAACTGGGACTGAACTGGGATTGAACTGGGATTGAACTGGGATTGAACTGGGATTGAACTGGGACTGAACTGGGATTGAACTGGGATTGAACTGGGACCGAACTGGGGTAACTGGGACCGAACTGGGGTAACTGGGGTTGAACTGGGATTGAACTGGGACCGAACTGGATTGAACTGGGATTGAACTGGGGTAACTGGGATTGAACTGGGGTAACTGGGACCGAACTGGGGTAACTGGGACCAAACTGGGATTGAACTGGGGTAACTGGGACCGAACTGGGGTCCCCGGGCTGTTTCTGGGGCTCTCCCGGGTGCCCAGGGGGTCTCGGGGGTCCCAGTGTGTCCCCGGTTGGTTCCCGGTCTGTTCCTGTTGTCCCCGGTCTGTCCCGGTGCATTCCCGGTGCTGTCCCCCGTGTCCCGGTGTGTCCCCAGTCTGTCCCTGTGCTGCCCCCGTGTCCCGGTGCTGACTCCAGTCTGACCCGGTGCTGACCTCTGTCCTGTGTATTCCCGGTGCTGTCCCCGGTGCTGCCCTCTGTCTGGTCCCAGTGCATTCTCGGTGCTGACCCCCGTGTCCCTGTGCTGTCCCCAGTCTGTCCCCAGTGCTGCCCCCTGTCCGGTCCCGGTGCATTCTCGGTGCATTCCCGGTGCTGACCCCCGTGTCCCTGTGCTGTCCCCAGCGTTCCTGGTGAATCCTCGGTGCGTTCCCGGTGCGTTCCCGGTGCATTCCCGGTGCATTCCCGGTGCATTCCCGGTGCGTTCCCAGTGCGTTCCCGGTGCCGTTCCTGGTGCCGTTCCCGGTGCATTCCCGGTGCGTTCCCGGTGCGTTCCCGGTGCCGTTCCTGTGCCGTTCCCGGTGCATTCCCGGTGCGTTCCCGGTGCGTTCCCGGTGCATTCCCGGTGCTGACCCCCGTGTTTTGTGCTGTCCCCAGCGTTCCTGGTGTGTTCCCGGTGCATTCCCGGTGCCGTTCCCGGTGCATTCCCGGTGCCGTTCCCGGTGCATTCCCGGTGTTCCCGGTGCATTCCCGGTGCCGTTCCTGGTGCGTTCCCGGTGCATTCCCGGTGCCGTTCCCGGTTCCGTTCCCGGCCATGCCGCTGCCGGTGGCGCTCCAGTCCCGTCTGGCCAAGCGGGGGCTGCTCAAGCACGTGGAGCCCGGTGAGAGGGGGCGGGGCTTCCCTGGGTGGGGCTGGGGGGCGTGGCCTGGGCGTGGCCGACCCCAGACCCCAAGCAATGGCGGCAGGGTGGGGGGGGCGGGGTTAGAGGCAGTGGGCGGGGGTCTGAGAGTGGGCGTGGTTTGGAGCAATGGGCGGGGTTCGGAGCAAGGGGCGGAGCTTGGGGCAGTAGGCGGGGTTAGGGGCAGTGGGTGGGGTTTTGAACAATGGGCAGGGTTTGGAGCAGTGGGCGGGGTTTGATCAGTAGGCGGGGCTTGGAGCAGTGGGCGGGGTTTGGAGCAGTAGGCGGGGTTTGGAGTTGTGGGCGGGGTCTGGACAGTGGGCGGGGTTTAAGGTGATAGGATTGGAGCAATGGGCGGGGTTTGGGGCAGTGGGCGGGGTTTGGAGTTGTGGGCGGGGTCTGGACAGTGGGCGGGGTTTAAGGCGATAGTATTGGGGCAGTGGGCAGGGTTTGGGGCAGTGGGCGGGGGTTTGATCAGTAGACGGGGCTTGGAGCAGTAGGCGGGGTTTGGAGTTGTGGGCGGGGTCTGGAAAATGGGCGGGGTTTAAGGCAATAGGATTGGGGCAGTGGGCGGGGTTTGGCTCAATGGGCAGGGCTTGGGCAGTGGGCGGAGTTTGGAGTTGTGGGCGGGGGTCTGGACAGTGGGCGGGGCTTAAGGCGATAGGATTGGGGAAGTGGGCGGGGTTTGGAGCAGTGGGCGGGGTTTGGGGCAGTGGGCGTGGTTTGGCTCAATGGGCCGGGCTTAGGCAGTGGGCGGGGTTGGATAAGTAGGCGGGGCTTGGGGCAGTGGGCGGGGTTTGGAGCAGTAGGCGGGGTTTGGAGTTGTGGGCGGGGTCGGGACAGTGGGCGGGGTTTAAGGCAATAGGATTGGGGCAGTGGGCGGGGTTTGGAGCAGCGGGCGGGGTTTGGAGCAGTGGGTGGAGCCAGACAATGCCCCCAGCACCTCAGGGCGGAGCATTCCATGCAGAGGGGCTGTGGGCGGGGCTATGGGGAGGGGGCGGGGTTATGGGAAGAGGGCGTGGCTCTGAGCTGTGGGTGGCGTTATTCGCTGGGGCGGGGCTATGGGCAGTGGGTGGGGCTCAGCTGTGGGCGGGGACAGTGGCACTGGGTGTGGCACAGGGGTGTGGCTCTGGTCAGGGGGCGGGGCCCAGATGTGGGTGTGGCTCAGATGTGGTGTGGCTTAGCGGTGGGCGTGGCTTAGCGGTGGGCGGGGCTCTCATCCCAGCCCTGCCCCCAATCAATTCCAAGAACTGGGGCTGTGGGTGTGGCAGGGGGCGGGGTTTTTGTTTGTGGGCGTGGTTTGTGGCGGTGGGCGTGGCCGCGCTGACGCCCCGCCCAGAGCCCGAGGAGGAGATCATCGCCGAGGATTACGACGACGCCCACGTGGACTACGAGGCCTCGCGGCTCGAGGGGCTGATGCCGCCCTGGTACAAAGTGATCGACCCCACCTGGTGAGGCCCCGCCCACCCCACCTGGAGAGCCCCTCCCCCTCGCCGGGAGCCCCTCCCCCTCTCCGAGAGCCCCTCCCCCTCCCTGTGAGACCCCCATGCCCACTGCAGGGACCCCCCAAGTGCTATGGGGGCTGTAGGATCCATAGGGCCTCCATGGCTCTGTAGGGTCCATAGGGCGCCCCACAGCTCTATGGGGTCTGTAGAGCCCCCCACAGCTCTTTGGGGTCCGTAGGGCCCCCCACAGCTCTATGGGGTCCTTAGGGCTCTGTAGGGCCCCCCACGGCTCTATGGGGTCTGTAGAGCCCCCCACAGCTCTATGGGGTCCATAGGGCCCCCCACAGCTCTATGGGGTCCATAGGGCTCTGTAGGGCCCCCCATGGCTCTATGGGGTCTGTAGAGCCCCCCACAGCTCTATGGGGTCTGTAGGGCCCCCCACAGCTCTATGGGGTCCTTAGGGCTCTGTAGGGTCTGTAGAGCCCCCCATGGCTCTATGGGGTCCATAGGGCCCCCCACAGCTCTATGGGGTCCATAGGGCCCCCCACAGCTCTATGGGGTCCGTAGGGCCCCCCACGGCTCTATGGGGTCCTTAGGGCTCTGTAGGGTCCGTAGAGCCCCCCATGGCTCTATGGGGTCCTTAGGGCCCCCCACAGCTCTATGGGGTCCATAGGGCTCTGTAGGGTCTGTAGGGCCCCCCACGGCTCTATGGGGTCTGTAGAGCCCCCCATGGCTCTATGGGGTCCTTAGGGCTCTGTAGGGTCCATAGGGCCCCCCAGAGCTCTATGGGGTCCGTAGAGCCCCCCACAGCTCTATGGGGTCCGTAGGGCCCCCCACAGCTCTATGGGGTCTGTAGAGCCCCCCACAGCTCTATGGGGTCCATAGGGCCCCCCACAGCTCTATGGGGTCCATAGGGCCCCCCACAGCTCTATGGGGTCCGTAGGGCCCCCCACAGCTCTATGGGGTCCATAGGGCTCTGTAGGGCCCCCCATGGCTCTATGGGGTCCTTAGGGTGCCCCACAGCTCTATGGGGTCTGTAGAGCCCCCCACAGCTCTATGGGGTCTGTAGAGCCCCCCACAGCTCTATGGGGTCCTTAGAGCCCCCCATGGCTCTATGGGGTCCATAGGGCTCTGTAGGGCCCCCCACAGCTCTATGGGGTCCATAGGGCTCTGTAGGGTCCATAGGGCCCCCCACAGCTCTATGGGGTCCATAGGGCCCCCCACAGCTCTATGGGGTCTGTAGGGCTCTATGGGGTCCGTAGGGCTCTGTAGGCTCCATAGGGCCCCCCACAGCTCTATGGGGTCCATAGGGCTCTGTAGGGTCCGTAGGGCCCCCCACAGCTCTATGGGGTCCTTAGGGCCCCCCACAGCTCCATGGGGTCCTTAGGACTCCCCACAGCTCTATGGGGTCCATAGGGCCCCCCACGGCTCTATGGGGTCTGTAGAGCCCCCCACAGCTCTATGGGGTCTGTAGAGCCCCCCCACAGCTCTATGGGGTCCTTAGGGCCCCCCACAGCTCCATGGGGTCCTTAGGACTCCCCACAGCTCTGTGGGGTCCATAGGGCCCCCCATGGCTCTATGGGGTCCGTAGAGCCCCCCATGGTTCTATGGGGTCCATGGGGCTCTGTAGGGTCCATGGGGCTCCATAGGGCTCCCCCATGGCCCTATAGGATCCATAGAGCTAAATGAGCTCTATAGGGTCCATGGGGCTCTGTCGGATCCATGGGGCTCCATAGGGCTCCCCCATGACCCTATAGGGCACGCCGTGGCTCTGTAGGATCCATAGAGCTCTATAGGGTCCATAGGGCTCCATAGGCCCCCGCCATGGTTTCATAGGGTCTGTAGGGCCCTATAGGGTCCGTAGGGCTCCATAGGCCCCCCCCCAGCCCCACAGGCCCCACATCTCCATTGTTCCCCCCCAGCGGGCTGCCCTATAGGATCCATATAGGAGCCATGTTTCCCCCATAGCGGGCTGCCCTATAGGATCCATAGGTAGGATCCCTGGCCCTATAGGATCCATGTTTCCCCCCCTATAGCGGGCTGCCCTATAGGATCCATATTTCCCCATAGCGGGCTGCCCTATAGGATCCCTGGCCCTATAGGATCCATTGTTCCCCTATAGCGGGCTGCCCTATAGGATCCCTGGCCCTATAGGATCCCTGGCCCTATAGGATCCATGTTCCCCCCCCCCCCCCCCATAGCAAGCCGCCCTATAGGATCCATAGATGGGATCCCTGGCCCTATAGGATCCCTGGCCCTATAGAATCCATGTTCCCCCCACAGCGGGCTGCCCTATAGGATCTATAGGTAGGATCCCTGGCCCTGTAGGATCCCTGGCCCTATAGGATCCCTGGCCCTATAGGATCCATAGGTAGGATCCATTGTTCCCCCCATAGCGGGCTGCCCCATAGGATCCCTAGCCCTATAGGATCCCTGGCCCTATAGGATCCATATAGGATCCATATTTCCCCCCCCTATAGCGGGCTGCCCTATTACTGGAACGTGGACACGGACCTGGTGTCGTGGCTGTCCCCGAGCGACCCCAACTCCGTCATCACCAAACCCGCCCGGAGGGCACGGGGGGCACCAGGTGAGGGGCACCCCAAAGACGGGGGGACCCCAAAACTGGGGGGGGACCCAAAAACTGGGGGGGGACCCAAAACTGGGGGGAACTGGGGGGGGGAACCCCAAAAACTGGAGGGAACTGGGGGGAACTTGGGGAGGGAACCCCAAAAACTGGGGGGACCCCAAAAAGTGGGGGGAACTGGGGGGGGGAACCCCAAAAACTGTGGGGGGAGACCCCAAAAACTGGGGTGAACTGGGGGGAACTTGGGGAGGGAACCCCAAAAACTGGGGGAGACCCCAAAAACTGGGGGGAACTCAGGGAGGGACCCCAAAAACTGGGGGGGGGACCCCAAAAACTGGGGGGACCCCAAAACCTGCGGGGAAAACTGAGGGGAGACCCCAAAATCCCAGGAAGGACCCCAAGACCTGGGGGGTGAATTGGGGGGTTCCCAAAACGTGGAGGGGATCCCCAAAATCCGGATGGGGGACCCCAAAACTGGGGAGGAACTGGGGACAGGAACCCCAAAAACTGGGGGGAAACTGGGGGAGAGACCCCAAAACCTGGGGGGGGGAGACCCCAAAAACTGGGGGGAACTCAGGGAGGGACCCCAAAAACTGGGGGGGAAACTGGGGGAGAGACCCCAAAAATTGGGGGGAACTTGGGGAAGGAACCCCAAAAACTGGGGGGGACCCCAAAAACTGGGGGGGGCCCAAAAACCAGGGGGAACTGAGGGGGGAGGACCCCAAAAACTGGGGGGGGACCCCAAAAACTGGGGGAGACCCCAAAACCTGTGGGGAAAACTGAGGGGAGACCCCAAAATCCCAGGAAGGACCCCGAGACCTGGGGGTGAATTGGGGGGTTCCCAAAACGTGGAGGGGATCCCCAAAATCCGGATGGGGGACCCCAAAACTGGGGAGGAACTGGGGGGAGAGACCCCAAAAACTGGGGGGGAGACCCCAAAAACTGTGGGGAACTCAGGGAGGGACCCCAAAAACTGGGGGGTAAAACTTGGGGGGGACCCCAAAAACTGGAGGGAGCTGGGGGGGAGACCCCAAAACTGGGGGGAAACTGGGGGAGAGACCCCAAAAACTGGGGGGAGACCCCAAAACCTGCGGGGGGAAACTGAGGGGAGACCCCAAAATCCCAGGAAGGGACCCCAAGACCTGGGGGGTGAATTGGGGGGTTCCCAAAACGTGGAGGGGATCCCCAAAATCCGGATGGGGGACCCCAAAACTGGGGAGGAACTGGGGGGGGAACCCCAAAAACTGGGGGGGGGAGACCCCAAAAACTGGGGGGGGAGACCCCAAAAACTGGGGGGAACTCAGGGAGGGACCCCAAAAACTGGGGGGTAAAACCTGGGGGGGACCCCAAAAACTGGAGGGAGCTGGGGGGGAGACCCCAAAAACTGGGGGGAAACTGGGGAGGGAACCCCAAAAACTGGGGGGAAACTGGGGGAGACACCCCAAAATTCTGGGGTGAACTTGGGGAGGGAACCCCAAAAACTGTGGGGGACCCCAAAAACTGGGGGGAACTGGGGGGAACTCGGGGAGGGACCCCAAAAACTGGGGGAGACCCCAAAACCTGCGGGGGGAAACTGAGGGGAGACCCCAAAATCCCAGGAAGGACCCCAAGACCTGGGGGGGTGAATTCAGGGGTTCCCAAAACGTGGAGGGGATCCCCAAAATCCACATGGGGGACCCCCAAAACTGGGGAGGAACTGAGGGGGGAACCCCAAAAACTGGGGGGGGAACCCCAAAAACTGGGAGGGGAACCCCAAAAACTGGGGGGGAGACCCCAAAACTGGGGGGAACTCAGGGAGGGACCCCAAAAACTGGGGGGTAAAACCTGGGGGGGGACCCCAAAAACTGGGGGGAACTGGTGGGGAGACCCCAAAACTGGGGGGAAACTGGGGAAAGGAACCCCAAAAACTGGGGGGAACTCAGGGAGGGACCCCAAAATCTGGGGGGGAAATTGGGGGGAACTTGGGGAGGGAACCCCAAAAACTGGGGGGGGACCCCAAAAAACTGGGGGGGGGCACCCCAAAAACTGGGGGAGAGCCCAAAACCTGCAGGGGAAACTGAGGGGAGACCCCAAAATCCCAGGAAGGACCCCGAGACCTGGGGGGGTGAATTCAGGGGTTCCCAAAACGTGGAGGGGATCCCCAAAATCCGGATGGGGGACCCCAAAACTGGGGAGGGGGAACTGCAGGGGATCCCAAAAACCTGGGGAGATCCCAAAAACTGAGGGGGATCCCCAAAATCTGAGGTGGTCCCCAAAATCTTGGTTGGGAACTGAGAGGTCCCCAAAACCTCATGGGGGGGGAACTGAGGGGTCCCCAAAACCCTGAGGGTCCCCAAAACTTGGAGGGGTCCCCAAAACCCCATGGGGGGGGAAATGGGGGGGGGTCCCCAAAACCCTGGGGCAGATCTGGGGGATCCCCCCCGAGGATTTTGGGGGTCCCCTCGAGGATTTGGGGTCCCCCCGGGTATTTTGGGGTCCCCCCGAGGATTTGGGGTCCCCCCCGAGGATTTGGGGTCCCTCCGAGGATTTTGGGGTCCCCCCCGGCTATTTTGGGGTCCCCCCCGGGTATTTTGGGGTCCCCCCGAGGATTTGGGGTCCCCCCGGGTATTTTGGGGTCCCCCCGGGTATTTTGGGGTCCCCCGGATATTTTGGGGTCCCCCCCGGATATTTCGGGGTCCCCCCGTGTATTTGGGGT
>JBBFKN010000320.1:0-42358 GCA_039654755.1 Calcarius lapponicus | reverse complement strand
CGGAATCAGGCCCAGAGCCAGGAGGGGTCAGGCAAAATTCCTTTATTTCCTTAAAAATAGATCCCAGCCCTTCCTCTGGCTGCTGGGAAAAAAAAAGGGACATTTCTTACCTTCGTTTTTTAAAAAAATTGGGGTTTTTTAGCAATAAAAATAATGTTTGGAAGACTGAGAAGAAGAGCGGGAAAAGGGAGGGAGAATTCCTCAGGAATGAGCGGGAATTGAGGGGGAAATTTCGGAAGGAATGCCCGGATTTCCTGAGGGGATTTCTGAGGGAATTCCCAAATTTCTGAAGGAATTTCCAGATTTTCAGAGGGAATTTCTGAGGGAATTCCCAAATTTCTGAAGGAATTTCCAGATTTTCAGAGGGAATTTCTGAGGGAATTCCCAAATTTCTGAAGGAATTTCCAGATTTTCCTGAGGGAATTTCCAGATTTTCCTGAGGGAATCCCCAAATTTCTGAGGGAATTTCTGAGGGAATTTCCAGATTCTTGAGTAAACTCCTGGATTTCTGAGGGAATTCCCAAATTTCCGAAGGAATTTCTGAGGGAATTTCCAGATTTTCCTGAGGAAATTCCTGGATTTCTGAGGGAATTTCCAGATTTTCCTGAGGGAATTCCTGGATTTCTGAGGGAATTTCCAGATTTTCTGAGGGAATTCCTGAGAGAATTCCCAAATTTCTGAAGGAATTTCCAGATTTTTCTGAGGGAATGTCCAAATTTATGAGGGAATTCCTGAGGGAATTTCCAGATTTTCCTGAGGGAGTTCCCAGATTCTTGAGGAAATTCCCGAATTTATGAGGGAATTTCCGAGGGAATTTCCAGATTTTCCTGAGGGAATTCCCAAATTTCTGAGGGAATTCCTGAGGGCATTTCCAGATTTTCCTGAGGGAATTCCTGAGAGAATTCCCAAATTTCTGAAGGAATTCCCAGATTCTTGAGGAAATTAATGGATTTTCTGAGGGAATTCCCAAATTTCTGAGGGAATTTCTGAGGGAATTTCCATATTTTCCTGAGGGAATTCCCAAATTTCTGAGGGAATTTCTGAGGGAATTTCCAGATTTTCCTGAGGGAATTCCCAAATTTCTGAGGGACTTTCTGAGGGAATTTCCAGATTTTCCTGAGGGAAATCCCAGATTCTTGAGGAAATTCCTGGATTTCTGAGGGAATTCCCAAATTTCCGAAGCAATTTCCAGATTTCTGAGGGAATTTCTGAGGCAATTTCCAGATTTTCCTGAGGGAATTCCCAAATTTCTGAAGGAATTCCCAAATTCCTGAGGGAATTCCAGGTGGAAAAGGGAAGGATATTGGTTGAATTCTGTCCCTGCTTGCAGCAATGAAGAACTCCCAAATTCCTGAGGGATTTCCAAAATTTCTAAAGGAGTTCACGGATTTTTGAAGGAACTCAGGTGGGAAAAGAGGAATATGGGGTTGGAATTCTGTCCCTGCTTGCAGCAATGAGGGATTCCCGGATTTCTGAGGGAACTCCCAAATTTCTGAAGGAATTCCCAGACCTCTGAGGGAATTCCAAGATTCTTGAGGAAATTCCTGGATTTCGTGAGGGAATTCCCAGTGGAAAAGGGAAGGACAGAGGTTGAATTCAGTCCCTGCTTGCAGCAACGAAGAAGTCCCAAATTCCTGAGGGAATTCCTGGATTCCTGAGGGAATTACAGGCGGGGAAAAGGGGAAACATGGCGGCGAAATTCAGTCCCCGCTTGCAGCAATGAGGAAACTCCCAAATTCCTGAGGGAATTCCCAAACTCCTGAAGGGAATCCCCAAGTTCCTGAGGGAATTCCGGGTGGGCAAAGGGGAATCCGGGTGGGAATTCAGTCCAGGAAGCGCTGGCAGGCCTTTTTCCAGCGGCACGCCGTGCACCACTGCTCCCGGCGCTCGATGCCGTAAACCTTGCGGCATTTCTTGGCCTCCCCGCGGATTTTTCTGGGAAAGGGGAAATTTTTGGGGGTTTTCTTGAGGTCGAAGGATTTTTTTGGGGGATTTGGGGTTTTTTTGGGGGGGTCTTACCTGGTGGCGAGGGAGGCGCGGGGCGGGGAGGCCACGAGGAGCTGGGGCCGCAGCAATGGCGGCGGCTGAGGGGGCTGAGGGTCGCCGAGGCTGAGGGAGCGGCTCCGAGCCTGAGGGGGGGGGAAAGGGTAAAAAATGGGAGAAAAGGGGAAAAAACGGGATAAAAAGGGGATAAAAGAGGATTAAAAGGGGAAAAAAGGTCGAGGTGAGGGGGTTTTGAGGGGTCTGTGCAAAAGGGTGCTTGACTGGAAGTGGGGGGAAAAGGGCGGGAAAAAAGGGCGGGAAAAAATGGGCGGGAAAAAAAGGGCGGGAAGGGAGGAAAAATGGAGGAAAAAAGGAGGAAAAAATGAGGGAAAAGGAAAAACAAGGGGAAAAGGAGGGGAAAATAGAGGGAAGGGGCGGGGAGGCCACGAGGAGCTGGGGCCGCAGCAATGGCGGCGGCTGAGGGGGCTGAGGGTCGCCGAGGCTGAGGGAGCGGCTCCGAGCCTGAGGGACAAAAAGGGTAAAAAATGGGAGAAAAGGGTAAAAAACGGGATAAAAAAGGGGATAAAATAGGATTAAAAGGGGAAAAAAGGTCGAGGTGAGGGGTTTTGAGGGGTCTGTGCAAAAGGGTGCTTGACTGGAAGTGGGGGGAAAGGGCGGGAAAAAAGTGCGGGAAAAAAAGGGCGGGAAAAAAAAGGGCGGGAAGGGAGGAAAAATGGAGGAAAAATGGAGGAAAAATGAGGGAAAAGGGAAGAAAAAAATGAGGGAAAAGGAGGGGAAATGGAATGAAAAGGAAGAGAAAAAAAAGGAGGGAAATAGGACTGTGAAAACTAAGAAAAAATGGGGGAAGGGATGGGAAAAAAGAGGGAAATTGAGGGGAAAATGAGGGAAAAGGGAAGGAAAAAGGAGGGGGAAAAGGAGGGAAACAGGACTGAGAAAAAGGAAAATATGGGGGAAAGGATGGGAAAAAAGAGAGAAAAGAGAAGGAAAAAGGAAGGGAAAAAAGGAGGGAAATAGGACTGAGAAAAGTAAGAAAAAATGGGGGAAGGGATGGGAAAAAGGAAGGAAATTGAGGGGAAAAGGAGAGAAAAGAGAAGGAAAAGGGAAGGGAAAAAGGAAGGGAAAAAAGGACAGAAATAGGACTGAGAAAAAGGAAAAAATGGGGGAAGGGATGGGAAAAGGGAAGGAAATTAAGAGGAAAAAAGAGTGGGAAGGGAGGAAAAAAGGAGGAAAAATGAGGGAAAAGGGAAGGGAAAACGAAGGGGGAAAAGGTTGGGAAAAGGGAGAAAAAAAAGGAGAGAAAAAGAAGAAAAAAAGGAGAGAAAACAAGGAAAAACGGAGGAAGGGATGGAAAAAGGGGGAAAAATTGAAGGGAAAATGAGGGAAAAACCAGAAGAACAAGGAGAGCAAAGGAGGGGGAAAGGAGGGAGAAAAAGGACAGAAAACAAGGAAAAAGGGGGGAAGAGATGGAAAAAGGAGGAAAAAAAGAAGGAAAAGAGGAGGGAAAGAATGTGGGGGAAAGGAGGGAAAAGGAGGAAAAGGAGAAAAAGGAGAGGAAAAAGGAGAGGAAAGGAGGGAAAAGGAGAGGAAAATTAAGGAGAAGGAGGGAAAAGGAGGGGAAAAGGAGGAAAAGGAGAGGAAAATTAAGGAAAAGGAGGGGAAAAGGAGGAAAAAAGAGGGAAAAGAAGGGGAAAGGAGTGGAAAAGGAGGGGAAAAGGAGGAAAAGGAGAGGGAAAATTAAGGAGAAGGAGGGAAAAGGAGGGGAAAGGAGGAGAAAAGGAGGGAAAAAGAGGGAAAAGGAGGCGCTGGCTCATGCAGGACACAGCGGGCAGAGGCGGCACAGGTGGCACTCAGCGGTGACAAGGAGGGCAGGGGGGAGGTGGCACTCGGGGACAGGTGGCACTCAGGGACAGGTGGCACTCATGGAGGGACAGGTGGCACTCAGGGAGGTGGCACTCAGGGACAGGTGGCACTCAGACAGGGACAGGTGGCACTCAGGGACAGGTGGCACTCAGGGACAGGTGGCACTCGGGGACAGGTGGCACTCAGGGAGGTGGCACTCGGGGGACAGGTGGCACTCACGGGTGGCAGGGGACAGGTGGCACTCAGGGACAGGTGGCACTCAGGGACAGGTGGCACTCAGACAGGTGTCACTCAGGGAGGTGGCACTCGGGGACAGGTGTCACTCACCGGTGGCAGGGGACAGGTGGCACTCAGGGACAGGTGGCACTCAGGACAGGTGGCACTCGGGGACAGGTGTCACTCACGGGTGGCAGGGGACAGGTGGCGCTGGCCCAGCTGATGCTGGTGAAGATGTGAGGGGACACCGGGAGCTGGATGGAGGGCAGGGCCTGGGGACAGCAACGGGGACAGGCTCAGCGCATGGAATGTCCCAGTCCCTCAGAATCCCCCGTTCCCCAAAAATCCCCCCATTCCATAAAAACCCCCCGTTCCCAGGAATCCCCCATTCCCAGGAATCTCTCATTCCCTAAAAATCCCCCATTTTCCCATGGGAATCCCACATTCCCTGGAAATCCCCCATATCCTCAGAATCCCCAATTACTGTAGGAATCCCCCATTCCCTGGGAATATCCCATTCCTAAGAATCCCCCATTCTGTGGGAATCCCTCGTTCCCATTGGAATCCCCAATTCCCAGGAATCCCCCATTCCCTGGAAATCCCCCCATTCCCAGGAGGCTCTCGTTCCCTAAAAATCCCACATTCCCTAAAAATCCCCCATTCCATTGGAATCTCCCATTCCCAGAAATCCCCCGTTCCCAGGAATCCCCCATTCCCTGGAATCCCCCATTCCCTGGGAATATCCCATTCCTGGGAATCCCCCATTCTGTGGGAATCCCTCGTTCCCATGGGAATCCCCCATTCCCAGGAATCTCTCATTCCCTAAAAATCCCACATTCCATGGGAATCCCCTGCTCCCTAAAAATCCCCCGTTCCCAGAAATCCCCCATTCCATGGGAATCCCCCATTCCATTCCCTGGGAATCCCCCATTCCTGGGAATCCCCCATTCCCAGGAATCCTCCATTCCCAGGAATCCCCCATTCTGTGGGAATCCCTCATTGCCATGGGAATCCCCAATTCCTGGGAATCCCCCATTCCATGGGAACCCCCCGTTCCCTAAAAATCCCCCGTTCCCAGGAATCTCTCATTCCCAAAAAATCCCCTGTTCCCTAAAAATCCCCCATTCCCTGGGAATATCCCATTCCTAAGAATCCCCCATTCTGTGGGAATCCCAAATTCCCAGGAATCCCCCATTCCCTGGAAATCCCCCATTCCCAGGAATCTCTCGTTCCCTAAAAATCCCACATTCCCTAAAAATCCCCCATTCCATTGGAACCTCCCATTCCCAGAAACTCCCCATTCCCAGGAATCTCTCATTCCCTAAAAATCCCCCATTTTCCCATGGGAATCCCCAATTCCCAGGAAATCCCCCATTCCCAGGAATCTCTCATTCCTTAAAATTCCCACATTCCCTGGAAATCCCCCATTCACAAAATCCCCCATTCCCTGGAAATCCGCCATTCCCTAAAAATCCCCCATTCCATTCCCAGGAATCTCTCATTCCCTAAAAATCCCCCATTCCATGGAAATCCCCTGCTCCCTAAAAATCCCCCGTTCCCAGAAATCCCCCATTCCCATGGAAATCCCCCGTTCCCTAAAAATCCCTCATTCCATTGGAATCCCCCATTCCCTGGGAATCACCCATTCCCAGGAATCCCCAATTACTGCAGGACTCTCCCATTCCATGGGAATATCCCATTCCTAGGAATCCCTCATTCCATAAAAATCCCCCATTCCATGGAAATCCCCCATTCCCAGGAACCTCTCATTCCCTAAAAATCCCCCATTCCATTGGAATCCTCCATTCCCTAAAAATCCCCCATTCCCAGGAATCCCCAATTACTGCAGGACTCTCCCATTCCATGGGAATCCCCCATTCCATGGGAATATCCCATTCCTAGGAATCCCTCATTCCATAAAAATCCCCTGTTCCCTGGAAATCCCCCATTCCCAGGAATCCCCAATTACTGCAGGACTCTCCCATTCCATGGGAATCCCCCATTCCATGGGAATATCCCATTCCCAGGAATCCCTCATTCCATAAAAATCCCCCATTCCCTGGAAATCCCCCGTTCCCAGGAAGCTCTCGTTCCCTAAAAATCCCACATTCCCTAAAAATCCCCCATTCCATTGGAATCCCCCATTCCCTGGAATCTCTCATTCCCTGGGAATCCCCCATTCCCTGGAATCCCCCATTCCCTAAAAATCCCCCATTCCCTGGGAATATCCCATTCCTGGGAATCCCCCATTCTGTGGGAATCCCTTGTTCCCATGGGAATCCCCAATTCCCAGGAATCCCCCATTCCCTGGGAATCCCCCATTCCCAGGAAGCTCTCGTTCCCTAAAAATCCCACATTCCCAAAAAATCCCCCATTCCACTGGAATCCTCCATTCCCCAAAAATCCCCCATTCCCAGGAATCCCCAATTACTGCAGGACTCTCCCATTCCATGGGAATCCCCCATTGCATGGGAATATCCCATTCCTAGGAATCCCTCATTCCATAAAAATCCCCTGTTCCCTGGAAACTCTCATTCCTTAAAAATCCCCCATTCCCTGGAAATTCCCCATTCACAAAATCCCCCATTCCCCGGAAATCCGCCATTCCCTGGAATCCCCTGTTCCCAAAAAATCCCCCGTTCCCTAAAAATCCCCCATTCCATAAAAATCCCCCATTCCTAGGAATCCCCCATTCTGTGGGAATCCCTCGTTCCCATGGGAATCCCCAATTCCCAGGAATCCCCCATTCCATGGAAATCCCCCGTTCCCAGGAACCTCTCATTCCCTAAAAATCCCATGTTCCCTAAAAAATCCCCCATTCCATTGGAATCCTCCATTCCCTAAAAATCCCCCATTCCCAGGAATCCCCAATTACTGTAGGACTCTCCCATTCCATGGGAATCCCCCATTCCATGGGAATATCCCATTCCTAGGAATCCCTCATTCCATAAAAATCCCATGTTCCCTGGAATTCCCCCGTTCCCAGGAATCTCTCATTCCCTAAAAATCCCCCATTTTCCCATGGGAATCCCCCGTTCCATGGAAATCCCCCATTTCCTCAGAATCCCCAATTACTGTAGGAATCCCCCATTCCCTGGGAATATCCCATTCCTAGGAATCCCCAATTCTGTGGGAATCCCTCCTTCCCATGGGAATCCCCAATTCCCAGGAAATCCCCCGTTCCCAGGAATCCCCCATTCCATTGGAATCCCCCATTCCCAGAAATCCCCCATTCCCTGGGAATATCCCATTCCCATAAATCCCCCATTCCATTGGAATCCCCCATTCCATGAGTGAGGGACAGGGACACTGATCCCTGACTTAGGGACAGGGACAGGGACAGGGACACCAATCCCTGACGTAGGGACAGGGACACAAATCGTGGAGCGTCCCCAGGGACATCCCCAGCCGTGTCCCAGCCACGTCCCCAGGGATGTCCCCAAGGATGTCCCCAGGGATGTCCCCAGGGATGTCCCCAGCTGTGTCCCCAGGGATGTCCCTGTGATGTCCCCATGGATGTCCACAGCCACGTCCCCAGGGATGTCCCTGTGATGTCCCCAGGGATGTCCCCAGGGATGTCCCCAGGGATGTCCCCATGGATGTCCCCAGCCACGTCCCCATGGATGTCCCTGTGATGTCCCCATGGATGTCCCCAGCTGTGTCCCCAGCCACGTCCCCATGGATGTCCCCAGCTGTGTCCCCAGGGATGTCCCCAGGGATGTCCCTGTGATGTCCCCAGGGATGTCCCTGTGATGTCCCCAGGGATGTCCCCAGCCATGTCCCAGCTCTGTCCCCAGCTGTGTCCCCATGGATGTCCACAGCCACGTCCCCAGGGATGTCCCTGTGATGTCCCCAGGGATGTCCCCAGGGATGTCCCCCAGCTGTGTCCCCAGGGATGTCCCTGTGATGTCCCCAGCTCTGTCCCCAGCCATGTCCCCATGGATATCCCCAGCTCTGTCCCCAGGGATGTCCCTGTGATGTCCCCATGGATGTCCCCAGCCGTGTCCCCAGGGATGTCCCCCAGCTCTGTCCCCAGCCATGTCCCAGCTCTATCTCCAGCTCTGTCCCCACAGATGTCCCCAGCTGTGTCCCCAATGTCCCAGCTCTGTCCCAGCTCTGTCCCCAGCCGTGTCCCAGCTCTGTCCCCAGGAGTGTCCCCAATGTCCCAGCTCTGTCCCCAGCCGTGTCCCAGCTCTGTCCCCAGGAGTGTCCCCAATGTCCCAGCTCTGTCCCCAGCCGTGTCCCAGCTCTGTCCCCAGGAGTGTCCCCAATGTCCCAGCTCTGTCCCCAGCCGTGTCCCAGCTCTGTCCCCAGGAGTGTCCCCAATGTCCCAGCTCTGTCCTCGGCTCCATCCCCAGCTCTGTCCCCGCGATGTCCCCAGGGATGTCCCCAATGTCCCAGATCTGCCCCCAGCTCTGTCCCCCGCTGTCCCCAGCCGTGTCCCCCGCTGTCCCCACGCTGTCCCCCAGGTGTCCCCGTGGCGCTGTCCCCAGGTGTCCCCAGCTCTGTTGCCAGGTGTCCCCAGCTCTGTCCCCGTGCTGTCCCCCATGTGTACCCGCGCTGTCCCCACTGTCCCCATGCTGTCCCCAGCTGTGTCCCCGCGGCGCTGTCACCTGGTGGGCGTGCTCGGCCTGGACGTGCCAGAAGGAGCCGGGCGGGGCCGAGGGGCTCAGGCCGGGCTGGGCGAGCGCGGGGACACAGCGGGACACGGCCCCGCTGGCACCGGGGACACTGGGGACAGCACTGGGGACACTGGGGACAGGGCTGGGGACACTGGGGACACTGGGGCCAGCGCTGGGGACAGCAGTGACACTGGGGACACTGGGGACAGCAGGGACACTGGGGACAGCGGGGACACTGGGGACAGCGCTGGGGACAGCGCTGGGGACAGCAGTGACACTGGGGACAGCAGTGACACCGGGGACAGCGCTGGGGACAGCAGTGACACTGGGGACAGCAGTGACACCGGGGACAGCGCTGGGGACAGCAGTGACACTGGGGACACTGGGGACACTGGGGACAGCGGGGACACTGGGGACAGCAGTGACACTGGGGACACTGGGGCCAGCGCTGGGGACAGCGCTGGGGACAGCAGTGACACTGGGGACACTGGGGACAGCAGTGACACCGGGGCCAGCGCTGGGGACACTGGGGACAGCAGTGACACTGGGGACACTGGGGAGAGCAGTGACACTGGGGACACTGGGGACAGCAGTGACACTGGGGACAGCGCTGGGGACAGCAGTGACACTGGGGACACTGGGGACACTGGGGACACTGGGGACACTGGGGACAGCAGTGACACTGGGGACACTGGGGACAGCAGTGACACTGGGGCCAGCGCTGGGGACAGCAGTGACACTGGGGACACTGGGGCCAGCAGTGACACTGGGGCCAGCAGTGACACTGGGGACAGCAGTGACACTGGGTTCAGCAGTGACACTGGGGACACTGGGGTCAGCAGTGACACTGGGGACAGCAGTGACACCGGGGCCAGCGCTGGGGACACTGGGGACAGCGGTGACACTGGGGCCAGCGCTGGGGACAGCAGTGACACTGGGGACAGCAGTGACACTGGGGACACTGGGGACACTGGGGACAGCAGTGACACCGGGGACAGCAGTGACACTGGGGACACTGGGGACACTGGGGACAGCAGTGACACTGGGGACAGCAGTGACACTGGGGCCAGCGCTGGGGACAGCAGTGACATTGGGGACAGCAGTGACACTGGGGACAGCACTGGGGACAGCAGTGACACTGGGGACAGCAGTGACACTGGGGACAGCAGTGACACTGGGGACACTGGGGACAGCAGTGACACTGGGGACACTGGGGACAGCCGTGGGGCCAGCGGGCGGTGGCAGCTCCGGGGTCGGTGGCTCCTCGAGGGGCAGGCGCAGCTCCGTGAAATAGAAACGGTCCTGATGGTCCCAGCCAGCCCTAGGGGACACCATGGGGACAACATGGGGACAGCACGGGGACAGCACGGGGACAACACAGGGACACCATGGGGACAGCGACACGGGGACATGGGGACAGCAACACAGGGACATGGGGACAACACAGGGACAACATGGGGACACCAGGACATGGGAACAGCAACACGGGGACAACACGGGGACACCACAGGGAGAACACAGGGACATGGGGACAGCAACACGGGGACAGCAACACAGGGACACCGGGACAACACGGGGACACGGGGACAACATGGGGACAGCAACACGGGGACACAGGGACAGCGACACGGGGACAGCAACATGGGGACAACACGGGGACACCAGGACAACATGGGGACAGCGACACGGGGACACCGGGACAATACAGGGACATGGGGACAGCAACACGGGGACAACAACACGGGGACAACATGGGGACATGGGGACACGGGGACAGCAACATGGGGACAACATGGGGACACGGGGACACGGGGACAGCAACATGGGGACAACATGGGGACATGGGGACAACGACACGGGGACAGCAACATGGGGACAACACGGGGACATGGGGACAACGACACAGGGACAACAACATGGGGACACCAGGACAACATGGGGACATGGGGACACCAACATGGGGACAGCAACACGGGGACAACACGGGGACACGGGGACACAGGGGCATGGGGACAGCAACAGAGGGACATGGGTGACAACAACACGGGGACACGAGTGACAACACAGAGACATGGGGACAGCAACACAGGGACACGGGGACAACATGGGGACAGCAACACGGGGACACGAGTGACAACAGAGGAACACGGGGACATGGGGACAGCAACAAAGGGACATGGGGGACATGGGGACAACAACACAGGGACACAGGACAGCAGCACGGGGACAGAGGTGACACAGGGAACAACAGGGACACGGAGACACAGGGACAGCAAAGGGACACGGGTGACAACCAGGGGACACAGGGACACGGGTGACAACGAGAGAGGGACAGGGGTGACAAGAGAGGGACGGTGGCTTCGGTGATGTGGAAGCGCCATTTCCCGCAGGAATTTGGGATTCCAGAGGGACCAATCCCAGGGATTCTGGGATGGGAATTCCGGGAATGCTGGGAATTCTGGGAATTGTGGGAATTCTGGGAATTGTGGGAATTCTGGGAATACTGGGATGGGAATTCTGGGAATTGTGGGAATTCAGGGATTGGGAATTCTGGGAATTGTGGGAATTCAGGGATTGGGAATTGCAGGAATTCTGGGATGGGGAATTGTCGGAATTCAGGGATTGGGAATTCTGGGAATTGTGGGAATTCAGGGAATTCAGGGATGGGAATTGTGGGAATTGTGGGAATTCAGGGATTGGGAATTCTGGGAATTGTGGGAATTCAGGGAATTCAGGGATGGGGAATTGTGGGAATTCTGGGAATTCAGGGATTGGGAATTCTGGGAATTGTGGGAATTCAGGGATGGGAATTGTGGGAATTGTGGGAATTCAGGGATGGGGAATGCTGGGAATTCAGGGATTGGGAATTGTGGGAATTTTGGGAATTGAGGGCTGGGGAATTGTGGGAATTGTGGGAATTCAGGGATGGGGAATGCTGGGAATACTGGGATGGGAATGCTGGGAATTCTGGGAATTCAGGGATGGGGAATTCAGGGAATTGTGGGAATTCAGGGATTGGGAATTGTGGGAATTCTGGGAATACTGGGATGGGGAATTCTGGGAATTCAGGGATGGGGAATTGTGGGAATTGTGGGAATTGAGGGATGGGGAATGCTGGGAATACTGGGATGGAAATGCTGGGAATTCTGGAAATTCAGGGATTGGGAATTGCGGGAATTCTGGGAATACTGGGATGGGAATGCTGGGAATGCCGGGAATTCTGGGATGGGGAATTGTCGGAATTCAGGGATTGGGAATTGTCGGAATTGTGGGAATTCTGGGATGGGGAATTCTGGGAATTGTGGGAATTCAGGAATGGGGAATGCTGAGAATTCAGGGATGGGAATTCTGGGAATTGTTGGAATACTGGGATGGGGAATTCTGGGATGGGGAATTCTGGGAATTCAGGGATGGGAATGCTGGGAATTGTGGGAATTCAGGGATGGGAACTTTGGGAATTGTGGGAATTCAGGGATGGGAATTCTGGGAATTCAGGGATTGGGAATTGTGGGAATTGTGGGAATTCAGAGAATTGTGGGAATGCTGGGAATTCTGGGAATTCAGGGATGGGAATGCTGGGAATTCAGGGAATTGTGGGAATTCAGAGATGGGGAATGCTGGGAATTTTGGGAATACTGGGATTGGGAATGCTGGGAATTCTGGGAATACTGGGATGGGGAATTCAGGGATTGGGAATTTTGGGAATTGTGGGAATTCAGGGCTGGGAATTCAGGGAATTGTGGGAATTCAGGGATGGGGAATTGTGGGAATGCTGGGAATTCAGGGATTGGGAATTTGGGGAATTGTGGGAATTCAGGGATGGGGAATTCTGGGAATTCAGGGCTGGGAATTGTGGGTATTGTGGGAATTCAGGGATGGGGAATTGTGGAAATTCTGGAATGGGGAATTCTGGAAATTTTGGGAATTCTGGGATGGGGAATGCTGGGAATTCAGGGATTGGGAATTTTGGGAATTGTGGGAATTCAGGCATGGGGAATTGTGGGAATTCAGGGATGGGGAATGCTGGGAATGCTGGGAATTCAGGGATTGGGAATTGTGGGAATTCTGGGAATTGAGGGATGGGGAATTCTGGGAATTGAGGGATGGGGAATTCTGGGAATTGTCGGAATACTGGGATGGGGAATTTTGGGATGGGGAATTCTGGGAATTGTGGGAATACTGGGATGGGGAATTCTGGGAATACTGGGATGGGAATGCTGGGAATGCCGGGAATTCTGGGATGGGGAATTGTCGGAATTCAGGGAATTGTGGGAATTGTGGGAATTGTGGGAATTGAGGGCTGGGGAATTGTGGGAATTCAGGGATGGGGAATGCTGGGAATGCTGGGAATTCAGGGATGGGAATTGTGGGAATTCTGGGAATTGAGGGATGGGGAATTCTGGGAATTGAGGGATGGGGAATTCTGGGAATTGTCGGAATACTGGGATGGGGAATTCTGGGATGGGGAATTCTGGGAATTGTGGGAATACTGGGATGGGGAATTCTGGGAATACTGGGATGGGAATTGTGGGAATTCAGGGCTGGGGAATTGTGGGAATTCTGGGAATTGTGGGAATTGAGGGCTGGGGAATGCTGGGAATTGTGGGAATTCAGGGAATTGTGGGAATTTTGTGGGAATTGTGGGGATTGCGGGAATTGGGGGATGGCCCCACTCACGGCAGGTGACGGCTGCGCAGGTGGCGCCGGCCGCCGGCCCCGGAGCGCAGGAGGCGGCCACAGCCCGGCCACGGGCACAGGAACAGCCACCGGAACCCGGCCTGCGGGGGGGGACACCGAAATGTCACCCTGGGGACACCACAATGTCACCCACCTGGGGACACTGTGACACCCTGGGGACACTGCAATGTCACCCTGGGGACACTGTGACACCCTGGGGACACTGTGACACCTGACTGGGGACACGGCAGTGTCACCCCTGGGGACACCGGGACACCCTGGGGACACGGCAATGTCACCCTGGGGACAGTGTGACACCCCTGGGGACACCGCAATGTCACCCTGGGGACAGTGTGACACCCTGGGGACACGGCAATGTCACCCTGGGGACACTGTCACCCACCTGGGGACACCGCAATGTCACCCTGGGGACACCGGGACACCCTGGGGACACTGTGACACCCCTGGGGACACGGCAATGTCACCCTGGGGACACTGTCACCCACCTGGGGACACCGCAATGTCACCCTGGGGACACTGTGACAACCCCTGGGGACACCGAGACACCCACCTGGGGACACTGGGACACCCTGGGGACACCGGGACACCCCACCTGGGGACACGGCAATGTCACCCCTGGGGACACTGACACCCACCTGGGGACACCGAAATGTCACCCTGGGGACACGGCAATGTCACCCTGGGGACACCGCAATGTCACCCTGGGGACACGGCAATGTCACCCCTGGGGACACCGGGACACCCCTGAATGGGGACACAGCAATGTCACCCTGGGGACAGTGTGACATCCTGTGGACACGGCAATGTCACCCCTGGGGACACGGCAATGTCACCCTGGGGACACCGGGACACCCACCTGGGGACACGGCAATGTCACCCCTGGGGACAGTGTGACACCCCTGGGACACTGTGATACCTGACTGGGGACACTGTGACACCCCTGGGGACACGGCAATGTCACCCCTGGGGACACCGGGACACCCCTGAATAGGGACACTGGGACACCCCTGGGGACACATGGCAATGTCACCCCTCCCTGCTGGCACTGTCACCCACCTGGGGACACTGTGACACTCCTGGGGACACTGCCACCCCTCCCTGCTGGCACCGCCACCGGCCCTGAATGGGGATACACAGCAATGTCACCCAACCAGGGACACCGGGACACCCCTGCCTGGGGACAGTGTGACACCCTGGGGACACGGCAATGTCACCCGACCGGGGACACCGGGACACCCCCCTGGGGACACTGTGACACCCTGCCTGGGGACACTGTCACCCTGACTGGTGTCACCCTGACTGGGGACACTGTCACCTGCCTGGGGACACTGTCCCCTGCCCGCTGGCACTGTCCCCTGCCCAGTGGCACTGTCCCCTCCCTGGTGGCACTGTCCCGACCCCGCTGTCACCATCCCCTCCCTGCTGTCACCCCTGCCCAGTGACACTGTCACCCCTGCCTGGTGGCACTGTCCCCTCCCTGCTGGCACTGCCCCCTGCCTGGTGGCACTGTCCCCTCCCCTCTGTCACCCTGCCCTCTGGCACTGTCCCCTCCCCTCCCCGCCGCCACTGCCCCCTGCCCAGTGGCACTGTCCCCTCCCTGCTGGCACTGTCCCCTCCCTGCTGGCACTGTCCCCTGCCCAGTGACACTGTCCCCTCCCTGCTGGCACTGTCCCCTGCCTGCTGGCACTGTCCCCTGCCCAGTGACACTGTCCCCTCCCTGCTGGCACTGTCCCCCTCCCTGCTGCCACTGTCCCCTGCCTGCTGGCACTGTCACCTCCCCCAGTGGCACCGTCCCCTGCCCGGTGGCACTGTCCCCTCCCCGCTCTCACCATCCCCTCCCCTATGTCACCCTGCCCTCTGGCACTGTCCCCTCCCCGCTGCCACTGTCCCCTGCCCGGTGGCACTGTCCCCTCCCTGCTGTCACCTCTGCCCAGTGACACCCCTGCTCAGTGGCCCTGTCCCCTGCCCGCTGTCCCCTCCCCAGTGTCCCCTGCCCGCTGTCCCTGTGTCACTGTCACTGTCCCTTCCCCGGTGGCATTGTCACCCTCCCCGGTGTCTGTGTCCCCTGCCCGCTGTCCCAGTGTCACTGTCACCCCTGCCCGCTGTCCCTGTGTCACTGTCACCCCCGCCCGCTGTCCCTATGTCACTGTCACCCACCTTCCTTGGTGGCGCCGGGGGCTCCTGTGGCACCGAGGGCTCGGGGTCGGTGTCGGTGCCACCATCGCTCACCGGGGACAGGGTGGCAGTGCCACCATCGCTCACTGGGGACACCTGGACAGGGCAGGGACACTGCGGAGGGGACGCAGGGACAGGGCAGGGACACTGGGGAGGGGACACGGTGGCAGTGCCAGTGCAGGGAGACAGGGACGTGGTGGCACTGCCAGGACAATGAGGAGGGGACACGGTGACACTGCCAGGGCAGTAGAAAGGGGGACACGGTGGCAGGGTCAGGACAGTGAAGAGGGGACGCGGTGACACTGCCAGGACAATGAGGAGGGGACACGGTGGCATTGCCAGGGTAGGAAGGAGGGGACGCGGTGGCACTGCCAGGGCCATGGGGAGGGGACATGGTGGCACTGCCACCATGGTGGGGAGGGGACACGGTGGCACTGCCAGCACAATGAGGAGGGGACGCGGTGGCACTGTCAGGGTAGTAAGGAGGTGACACGGTGGCACTGTCACCACAGTGAAGAGGTGACACGGTGGCACTGCCATCACAGTGGGGAGGTGACACGGTGGCACTGCCATCACAGTGAAGAGGGGACACGGTGGCACTGCCAGCGCTGTAAGGAGGTGACACGGTGGCACTGCCATCACAGTGAGGAGGTGACACGGTGGCACTGCCAGCGCTGCTCCAGTGGCCGCTGGTGCTGCTGCCGCTGTCTGAGATGTCCCCAATGTCACCAAAGGGGTCACCGGGCACCTGCGGGGCTGGGACAGGGACACCAAAGGGGGACACTGTCACCAAAGGGACACGGGGACATTGTCACCAAAGGGACACAGGGACACTGTCACCAAAGGGACACGGGGACATTGTCACCAAAGGGACACAGGGACACTGTCACCCAGGGGACACGGGGACACTGTCACCAAAGGGACACAGGGACACTGTCACCCAGGGGACACGGGGACATTGTCACCAAAGGGACACAGGGACACTGTCACCCAGGGGACACGGGGACACTGTCACCAAAGGGACACGGGGACACTGTCACCAAAGGGACACGGGGACATTGTCACCAAAGGGACACGGGGACACTGTCACCAAAGGGGACACGGGGACACTGTCACCAAAGGGAGACGGGGACATTGTCACCAAAGGGACACAGGGACATTGTCACCCAGGAGACACGGGGACACTGTCACCAAAGGGACACGGGGGACACTGTCACCCAGGGGACACAGGGACACTGTCACCAAAGGGACACGGGGACACTGTCACCCAGGGGACACAGGGACACTGTCACCAAAGGGACACGGGGACACTGTCACCAAAGGGACACAGGGACACTGTCACCCAGGGGACACGGGGACATTGTCACCAAAGGGACACAGGGACACTGTCACCAAAGGGACACGGGGACATTGTCACCCAGGGGACACGGGGACATTGTCACCAAAGGGACACGGGGACATTGTCACCCAGGGGACACAGGGACATTGTCACCCAGGGGACACGGGGACACTGTCACCAAAGGGACACGGGGACATTGTCACCAAAGGGACACAGGGACACTGTCACCCAGGGGACACGGGGACACTGTCAACAAAGGGACACGGGGACATTGTCACCAAAGGGACACAGGGACATTGTCACCCAGGAGACACGGGGACACTGTCACCAAAGGGACACGGGGACACTGTCACCCAGGGGACACAGGGACACTGTCACCAAAGGGACACGGGGACACTGTCACCAAAGGGACACAGGGACACTGTCACCCAGGGGACACGGGGACATTGTCACCAAAGGGACACAGGGACACTGTCACCAAAGGGACACGGGGACATTGTCACCCAGGGGACACGGGGACATTGTCACCAAAGGGACACGGGGACATTGTCACCCAGGGGACACAGGGACATTGTCACCCAGGGGACACGGGGACATTGTCACCAAAGGGACACAGGGACACTGTCACCAAAGGGGACACGGGGACACTGTCACCAAAGGGACACGGGGACATTGTCACCCAGGGGACACGGGGACACTGTCACCAAAGGGACACGGGGACATTGTCACCAAAGGGACACGGGGACATTGTCACCCAGGGGACACGGGGACATTGTCACCAAAGGGACACGGGGACACTGTCACCAAAGGGACACAGGGACACTGTCACCAAAGGGACACGGGGACATTGTCACCAAAGGGACACGGGGACACTGTCACCCAGGGGACACGGGGACACTGTCACCAAAGGGACACAGGGACACTGTCACCCAGGGGACACAGGGACATTGTCACCAAAGGGACACGGGGACATTGTCACCCAGGGGACACGGGGACATTGTCACCAAAGGGACACGGGGACACTGTCACCAAAGGGACACAGGGACACTGTCACCAAAGGGACACAGGGACACTGTCACCCAGGGGACACGGGGACACTGTCACCAAAGGGACACGGGGACACTGTCACCAAAGGGACACGGGGACATTGTCACCCAGGGGACACGGGGACACTGTCACCAAAGGGACACGGGGACATTGTCACCAAAGGGACACAGGGACACTGTCACCAAAGGGACACGGGGACATTGTCACCAAAGGGACACGGGGACATTGTCACCCAGGGGACACAGGGACACTGTCACCAAAGGGACATGGGGACATTGTCACCAAAGGGACATGGGGACACTGTCACCAAAGGGACACGGGGACATTGTCACCAAAGGGACACAGGGACACTGTCACCAAAGGGGACACGGGGACATTGTCACCCAGGGGACACAGGGACACTGTCACCAAAGGGACACGGGGACATTGTCACCAAAGGGACACAGGGACACTGTCACCCAGGGGACACGGGGACATTGTCACCCAGGGGACACGGGGACACTGTCACCCAGGGGACACCGGGACACTGTCACCAAAGGGGACACGGGGACATTGTCACCAAAGGGACACGGGGACATTGTCACCCAGGGGACACGGGGACACTGTCACCAAAGGGACACGGGGACACTGTCACCAAAGGGACATGGGGACATTGTCACCCAGGGGACACGGGGACATTGTCACCCAGGGGACACGGGGACATTGTCACCAAAGGGACACAGGGACATTGTCACCAAAGGGACACAGGGACATTGTCACCAAAGGGACACGGGGACACTGTCACCAAAGGGACACGGGGACATTGTCACCAAAGGGACACGGGGACACTGTCACCCAGGGGACACAGGGACATTGTCACCAAAGGGACACAGGGACACTGTCACCAAAGGGACACGGGGACATTGTCACCCAGGGGACACGGGGACATTGTCACCAAAGGGACACGGGGACACTGTCACCAAAGGGACACGGGGACATTGTCACCAAAGGGACACGGGGACACTGTCACCAAAGGGACACGGGGACACTGTCACCCAGGGGACACGGGGACATTGTCACCAAAGGGACACGGGGACACTGTCACCAAAGGGACACGGGGACATTGTCACCAAAGGGACACAGGGACATTGTCACCCAGGGGACACGGGGACATTGTCACGAAAGGGACACGGGGACACTGTCACCAAAGGGACACGGGGACACTGTCACCAAAGGGACACGGGGACATTGTCACCCAGGGGACACGGGGACACTGTCACCAAAGGGACACAGGGACATTGTCACCAAAGGGACATGGGGACACTGTCACCAAAGGGACACGGGGACATTGTCACCCAGGGGACACGGGGACACTGTCACCAAAGGGACACAGGGACATTGTC
The DNA here is from genome assembly GCA_039654755.1 of Calcarius lapponicus. NCBI lineage: Eukaryota > Metazoa > Chordata > Aves > Passeriformes > Fringillidae > Calcarius > Calcarius lapponicus. The sequence goes on along the minus strand of JBBFKN010000320.1, from coordinate 23,015 downwards.
ACCAAAGGGACACAGGGACACTGTCACCAAAGGGACACAGGGACATTGTCACCAAAGGGACACGGGGACACTGTCACCCAGGGGACACAGGGACATTGTCACCAAAGGGACACGGGGACACTGTCACCAAAGGGACACGGGGACATTGTCACCCAGGGGACACGGGGACACTGTCACCAAAGGGACACGGGGACATTGTCACCAAAGGGACACAGGGACATTGTCACCCAGGGGACACAGGGACATTGTCACCAAAGGGACACAGGGACACTGTCACCCAGGGGACACGGGGACATTGTCACCCAGGGGACACGGGGACATTGTCACCCAGGGGACACGGGGACAACGTCACCAAAGGGACACGGGGACATTGTCACCAAAGGGACACGGGGACACTGTCACCCAGGGGACACGGGGACATTGTCACCCAGGGGACACGGGGACACTGTCACCAAAGGGACACGGGGACATTGTCACCAAAGGGACACAGGGACATTGTCACCCAGGGGACACGGGGACATTGTCACCAAAGGGACACGGGGACATTGTCACCAAAGGGACACGGGGACACTGTCACCAAAGGGACACAGGGACATTGTCACCCAGGGGACACAGGGACACTGTCACCAAAGGGACACGGGGACACTGTCACCAAAGGGACACAGGGACACTGTCACCAAAGGGACACGGGGACATTGTCACCCAGGGGACACGGGGACATTGTCACCAAAGGGACACGGGGACACTGTCACCAAAGGGACACGGGGACATTGTCACCAAAGGGACACAGGGACATTGTCACCCAGGGGACACGGGGACATTGTCACCAAAGGGACACGGGGACATTGTCACCCAGGGGACACGGGGACACTGTCACCAAAGGGACACAGGGACACTGTCACCCAGGGGACACGGGGACACTGTCACCAAAGGGACACGGGGACACTGTCACCAAAGGGACACGGGGACACTGTCACCAAAGGGACAGAGGGACATTGTCACCAAAGGGACACGGGGACACTGTCACCAAAGGGACACAGGGACACTGTCACCAAAGGGACACGGGGACACTGTCACCAAAGGGACACAGGGACATTGTCACCAAAGGGACATGGGGACACTGTCACCCAGGGGACACAGGGACACTGTCACCAAAGGGACACGGGGACATTGTCACCAAAGGGACACGGGGACATTGTCACCCAGGGGACACAGGGACACTGTCACCAAAGGGACACAGGGACATTGTCACCAAAGGGACACGGGGACATTGTCACCAAAGGGACACAGGGACACTGTCACCAAAGGGACACGGGGACACTGTCACCAAAGGGACACGGGGACATTGTCACCAAAGGGACACGGGGACACTGTCACCCAGGGGACACGGGGACATTGTCACCAAAGGGACACGGGGACATTGTCACCCAGGGGACACGGGGACATTGTCACCCAGGGGACACGGGGACATTGTCACCAAAGGGACACAGGGACATTGTCACCAAAGGGACACGGGGACACTGTCACCCAGGGGACACAGGGACACTGTCACCAAAGGGACACAGGGACATTGTCACCCAGGGGACACAGGGACACTGTCACCCAGGGGACACAGGGACACTGTCACCAAAGGGACACGGGGACATTGTCACCCAGGGGACACGGGGACATTGTCACCCAGGGGACACGGGGACACTGTCACCAAAGGGACACGGGGACATTGTCACCCAGGGGACACGGGGACACTGTCACCAAAGGGACACAGGGACATTGTCACCAAAGGGACACAGGGACACTGTCACCAAAGGGACACGGGGACATTGTCACCAAAGGGACACGGGGACACTGTCACCCAGGGGACACAGGGACATTGTCACCAAAGGGACACAGGGACACTGTCACCAAAGGGACACAGGGACATTGTCACCAAAGGGACACGGGGACATTGTCACCAAAGGGACACGGGGACATTGTCACCAAAGGGACACGGGGACACTGTCACCAAAGGGACACGGGGACATTGTCACCCAGGGGACACGGGGACACTGTCACCAAAGGGACACGGGGACATTGTCACCCAGGGGACACAGGGACACTGTCACCCAGGGGACACGGGGACACTGTCACCAAAGGGACACAGGGACACTGTCACCAAAGGGACACGGGGACATTGTCACCAAAGGGACACAGGGACACTGTCACCAAAGGGACACAGGGACACTGTCACCCAGGGGACACGGGGACATTGTCACCAAAGGGACACAGGGACACTGTCACCAAAGGGACACGGGGACACTGTCACCAAAGGGACACGGGGACATTGTCACCAAAGGGACACGGGGACACTGTCACCAAAGGGACACGGGGACACTGTCACCCAGGGGACACGGGGACATTGTCACCCAGGGGACACGGGGACATTGTCACCAAAGGGACACAGGGACACTGTCACCAAAGGGACACGGGGACATTGTCACCCAGGGGACACGGGGACATTGTCACCAAAGGGACACGGGGACATTGTCACCAAAGGGACACGGGGACATTGTCACCCAGGGGACACGGGGACATTGTCACCAAAGGGACACGGGGACACTGTCACCCAGGGGACACGGGGACATTGTCACCCAGGGGACACGGGGACACTGTCACCAAAGGGGACACGGGGACATTGTCACCCAGGGGACACAGGGACACTGTCACCAAAGGGACACGGGGACACTGTCACCAAAGGGACACGGGGACATTGTCACCAAAGGGACACAGGGACACTGTCACCAAAGGGACACAGGGACATTGTCACCAAAGGGACACGGGGACACTGTCACCCAGGGGACACAGGGACATTGTCACCCAGGGGACACGGGGACATTGTCACCAAAGGGACACGGGGACACTGTCACCAAAGGGACACGGGGACATTGTCACCAAAGGGACACGGGGACACTGTCACCAAAGGGACACAGGGACATTGTCACCAAAGGGACACGGGGACATTGTCACCCAGGGGACACAGGGACATTGTCACCAAAGGGACACGGGGACACTGTCACCAAAGGGACACAGGGACATTGTCACCAAAGGGACACGGGGACACTGTCACCAAAGGGACACGGGGACATTGTCACCAAAGGGACACGGGGACACTGTCACCAAAGGGACACGGGGACATTGTCACCAAAGGGACACGGGGACACTGTCACCAAAGGGACACGGGGACATTGTCACCAAAGGGACACGGGGACACTGTCACCAAAGGGACATGGGGACATTGTCACCAAAGGGACACAGGGACATTGTCACCCAGGGGACACAGGGACATTGTCACCAAAGGGACACGGGGACACTGTCACCAAAGGGACACAGGGACATTGTGACCAAAGGGACACGGGGACATTGTCACCCAGGGGACACGGGGACACTGTCACCAAAGGGACACGGGGACACTGTCACCCAGGGGACACGGGGACACTGTCACCAAAGGGACACGGGGACACTGTCACCCAGGGGACACAGGGACATTGTCACCCAGGGGAAATTTTGGGAATTTTTTGTGAAGGACTCCCGGGAATTTGGGGGTTTTTTGGGAATTTTCGGGAATGACTGACGGGAATTTGGGGAAATTTGGGGAATTTTCAGGAATGACCGACGGGAATTTGGGGAAATTTTGGGAATTTCTGGGAAGGACTCACGGGAATTTGGGGAAATTTGGGGAATTTTTCGTGAACAACTCACAGGAATTTGGGGAAATTTTGGGGAATTTTCGGGAATGACTCACGGGAATTTGGGGAAATTTTGGGAATGTTTCGGGAAGGACTCACGGGAATTTGGGGAATTTTTCGGGATTGACTCACGGGAATTTGGGGATTTTTTTTGGAATTTTTCGGGAAGGACTACTCATGGGAATTTGGGGAAATTTTGGGAATGACTCACAGCAATTTGGGGAATTTTTCGGGAAGGACTCACGGGAATTTGGGGAAATTTTGGGAATTTTTTGTGAACGACTCACAGGAATTTTGGGGAATTTGGGAATTTTTGGGGAATGACTCACGGGAATTTGGGGAAATTTGGGGGATTTTCGGGAAGAACTCACAGGAATTTGGTGGATTTTCGGGAATGATTCATGGGAATTTGGGAAAATTTTGGGAATGACTCACGGGAATTTGGGAAATTTTCAGGAATGACTCACGGGAATTTGGGGAATTTTTTGGGAATGACTCACGGGAATTTGGGGATTTTCGGGAATGATTCATGGGAATTTGGGGAAATTTGGGGGATTTTTGAGAAGGACTCACGGGAATTTGGGGGATTTTTGGGGAATGACTCATGGGAAATTGGGGAAATTTTGGGGAATTTTCGGAAATGATTCACGGGAATTTGGGGAAATTTTAGGAATGACCGATGGGAATTTGGGGCAATTTTTCAGGAATGACCGATGGGAATTTGGGGAAATTTTGGGAATTTTTGGGAGTGACTGATGGGAATTTGTGGAAATTTTGGGAATGACCAACGGGAATTTTGGGAATGACCGATGGGAATTTGGGGGAATTTTGGGATTTTTTGGGAATGACTGACGGGAATTTGGGGGAATTTTGGGATTTTTTGGGAATGACTGACGGGAATTTGGGGGAATTTGGGGGATTTTTGGGGAATGACTCATGGGAATTTGGGGATTTTTTCAGGAAGGACTCACGGGAATTTGGGGAAATTTTCGGGAAGCACTCATGGGAATTCGGGGAAAATTTGGGGAATTTTTCGTGAACGACTCACGGGAATTTGGGGAATTTTCGGGAATGACTCACGGGAATTCGGGGATTTTTTTGGGAATTTTTCGGAAAGGACTCATGGGAATTTGGGGGATTTTTGGGAATGATTCATGGGAATTTGGGGAAATTTCAGGAATAACTCATGGGAATTTGGGGAATTTTCGGGAATGACTCACGGGAATTTGGGGATTTTTTTGGGAATTTTTGGGAATGACTCACGGGAATTTGGGGAAATTTTGGGAATTTTTGGGAATGACTCACGGGAATTTGGGGGATTTTTGGGAACGATTCATGGGAATTTGGGGAAATTTCGGGAATGACTCACGGGAATTCGGGGATTTTTTTGGGAAGGACTCACGGGAATTTGGGGAATTTTCGGGAATGACTCACGGGAATTCGGGGATTTTTTTGGGAATTTTTCAGGAAGGACTCACGGGAATTTGGGGAATTTTCGGGAATGACTGACGGGAATTTGGGGAAATTTTTGGGAAGGACTGACGGAAATTTTGGGGAATTTTTGGGAATGACCGACAGGAATTTGGGGGAATTTTGGGAATTTTTGGGAATGACTCACGGGAATTTGGGGGAATTTTGGGAATTTTTGGGAGTGACTCACGGGAATTTGGGGATTTTTTTTGGGAACTTTTTGGGAAGGACTCATGGGAATTTTGGGGAATATTCGGGAATGACTCACAGGAATTTGGGGAAATTTTGGGAATGACTCACGGGAATTTGGGGATTTTTTTGGGAATTTTTCGGGAACGATTCACAGGAATTTGGGGAAATTTTGGGAATGACTCACGGGAATTTGGGGATTTTTTTGGGAATTTTTTGGGAAGGACTCACGGGAATTTGGGGAAATTTGGGAATTTTCGGGAATGACTCATGGGAATTTGGGGCAATTTGGGGAATTTTTGGGGAACGACTCACAGGAATTTGGGGGATTTCTGGGAATTTTCAGGAATGACTCACAGGAATTTGGGGTGTTTTTTGGGAATGACTCACGGGAATTTGGGGATTTTTTTGGGAATTTTTCAGGAAGGACTCACAGGAATTTGGGGAATTTTTGGGAATGACTGACAGGAATTTGGGGAATTTATCAGGAATGACTGACGGGAATTTGGGGGAATTTTTGGGAAGGACTGATGGAAATTTTGGGAAATTTTGGGGAATTTTCGGGAATGACCGACGGGAATTTTGGGAATTTTCGGGAGTGACTGACGGGAATTTGGGGGAATTTTGGGAATTTTCGGGAATGACTCACGGGAGCCGCTGCCGCAGGCCAGGCCGGTGAGCACCAGCGCCGCCACCATCTCGTCCATCTCCACCTCCGAGCGCCTGATCCCGGGAAAAACGTCGGGAAAAACCTCGGGAAAAACCTCGGGAATGACCCCAAAATGTCCCCCCAAACCCGGCCCGGGAAAAGGGAGGGGAATCCTGGGAATTCCCCGGGGAAGGGGCCGGGATTTGGGATCCAATCCCAGGATTTGGGATCCAAATCGGGGATATCCCAGGATTTGGGATCCAATTCCAGGATTTGGGATCCAAACTGGGAAATTTCAGGATTTGGGATCCGAACTGGAGAATTCCAGGATTTGGGATCCAAACTGGGGAATCTTGGGATCTGGGATCCAAATTGGGGAATTCCAGGCACAGAAACTCTGGGATATCCCAGGATTTGGGAGCCAAACTGGGGAATTCCAGGATTTGGGATCCAAACTGGAGAGTCCCAGGATTTGGGATTTAAATTGGGGAATTCCAGGTGGAGAAGCTCTGGGATGTCCCAAGATTTGGAATCCAAATTGGGGAATTCCAGGATTTGGGATCCAAACTGGGGAATTCCAGCCACGGAAACTCTGGGATATCCCAGGATTTGGGACCCCAACTGGGGAATCTCAGGATTTGGGATTTGAATTGGGGAATTCCAGGATTTGGGATCCAAATTGGGTAAATTTCAGGATTTGGGAATCTCAGGATTTGGGATCCAAACTGGGGAATCCCAGGCACAGAAACTCTGGGATATTCCAGGATTTGGGAGCCAAACGGAGCAATTCCAGGATTTGGGAACCAAATTGGGGAATTCCAGGATTTGGGACCCAGACTGGGCAATTCCAGGATTTGGGATCCAAACTGGAGAATCCCAAGATTTGGGATTGAAATTGGGGAATCCCAGGATTTGGGATCCAAACTGGGGAATCTCAGGTGGAGAAACTCTGGGATGTCCCAAGATTTGGAATCCAAATTGGGGAATTCCAGGATTTGGGGACCCAAAGTGGGGAATCCCAGGATTTGGGATTTGAATTGGGGAATTCCAGGATTTGGGATCCAAATTGGGGAATCCCAGGCACAGAAACTCTGGGATATCCCAGGATTTGGGAGCCAAACTGGAGAATTCCAGGATTTGGGACTGAAATTGGGGAATCCCAGGATTTGGGATCCAAACTGGGGCATCCCAGGCACAGAAAGTCTGGGATATTCCAGGATTTGGGAACCAAATTGGGGAATTCCAGGATTTGTGAGCCAAACTGAGCAATTCCAGGATTTGGGATGGAAATCGGGGATATCTCAGGATTTGGGATCCAAATTGGGGAATTTTAGGATTTGGGATTTGAATTGGGGAATTCCAGGATCTGGGACCCAAACTGGAGAATCCCAAGATTTGAGATTTAAATTGGGGAATTCCAGCCACAGAAACTCTGTGATATCCCAGGATCTGGGATCCAAACTGGGGAATTCCAAGATTTGGGATCCAAATTGGGCAATTCCAGGATTTGGGACCCAGACTGGGGAATCCCAGGATTCGGGATTTGAATTGGGGAATTTCAGGAAGAGAAACTCTGGGATATTCCAGGATTTGGGATCCAAATTGGAGAATCCCAGGAATTGGGATTTAAATTGGGGAATTTCCGGATCTGGGATCCAAATCGGGGAATTCCAGCCACGGAAACTCTGGGATATTCCAGGATTTGGGATCCAAATCAGGGATATCCCAGGATTTGGGATCCAAACTGGGGAATTTCAGGATTTGGGATCCAAACTGGAGAATCCCAAGATTTGGAATCCAAATTGGGGAATTCCAGGATTTGGGATCAAACTGGGGAATTCCAGGATTTGGGATCCAAATGGGAATCCCAGGGGGGTTTGGGATCCCGGGACAGGGCACGGACCTTTTGGGAACGTCGACGCTGCAGGAGCGGGATCTGCCGGGAACGCCGGGAACACCGGGAACACCGGGAACACCGGGAACGCCGGGAACACCGGGAATGCCGGGAACGCCGGGAATGCCGGGCAGGGCCGGGGCCCGGAGCGGCTCCTGCTCCCTCTGGAATGCCAGGAATTCCGGGATCCGCTCGTCCGGGAGCACCTGGAAAAGGATCGGGATGGATTTGGGATCCAGCCCCGGGATCCTCCCTGGGGATCCGGAATTTCACCATTCCCAAAGGGATCCCAAAAAATCTGCCCAGCGATCCCAAATCCAGGGATTTTCCACCCCCAGGAATTCCCAGACTGGACAATCCCAGGAATTCCAGCAATTCCCAGCACAGGGATCCAACGGGAATGGCAAATTCCCAGATTTTTGGGGCGTATCCATGAATTTTTTCTGGAACCCACAGATCCTCGCTTGGGATTGGGGGAGTGAATTCCCTTGGGATTGGAATTGGGAGATTGAATTCCCACAGGACCAAAATGTGGGAACTTTTAATTCCTTTGGGATTGGGAGACTGAATTCCCACGGGACCAAAATGTGGGAACTTTGATTTCTTTGGGATTGAATTGTTGGAGATTTGATTCCTTTGGGATTGGAATTGGGGGATTGGATTCCTTTGGGATTGGGAGACTGAATTCCCTCGGGATTGGAATGTGGGAACTTTTAATTCCTTTGGAATTGGGAGATTGAATTCCCATGGGATTGGAATGTGGGAACTTTAATTCCCTTGGGATTGGAATTGGGGGATTGGATTCCTTTAGGATTGGAATTGGGGCACTGGATTCCCTTGGGATTGGAATGTGGGAATTTCGATCCCTTCAGGATTGGGACCAGAAGACCAAATTCCTCCTGGATTGGGAAACTGAATTCCCTTGGGATTGGAATTGGGAGCTGGAATTCCATCGGGACTGAGACAGGGAGACTGAATTCCCTCAGGATTGGAACGTGGGAGATGGAATTCCCTTGGGACTGGAATTGGGGGATTTGATTCCCTTGGGACTGGAATTGGGGGATTTGATTCCTTTGGGATTGGGAAATTGAATTCCCTTGGGACTGGAATTGGGGGATTTGATTCCTTTGGAATTGGGAAACTGAATTCCCTTGGGACTGGAAGGTGGGAAATTCGATTCCCTTGGGATTGGAATTGGGAGCTTGAATTCCTTTGGGAATGGAATGGAGCAGATCCGATTCCTTTGGAAATGGGAGCCTGGATCACTTGGGATGGGAACGGGAGGGATTGGATTCCCTCGGGGTTGGAATGTGGGAATTTTGATTCCTTTGGGATTGGGAGATTGAATTCCCATGGGATTGGAATGTGGGAACTTTAATTCCCTTGGGGTTGGAATGTGGGAATTTCAATTCATTTGGGATTGGAATGTGAGGGATTTGATTCCCTCAGGATTGGAATGTGGAAACTTTTAATTCCTTTGGGATTGGGAGATGGAATTCCCTTGGGATTGGAATGGGTGAATTTTAATTCCTTTGGGATTGGGAGATTGAATTCCCTCGGGATTGGAATGTGGGAACTTTTAATTCCTTTGGGATTGGAATTGGGGGATTGGATTCCCTTGGGATTGGAATGTGGGAACTTTAATTCCTTTGGGATTGGAATGTGGGAGATTGGATTCCCTTGGGATTGGAATGTGGGAATTTCGATCCCTTCAGGATTGGGACCGGGAGACCAAATTCCTCCTGGATTGGGAAACTGAATTCCCTTGGGATTGGAATTGGGAGCTGGAATTCCATCGGGACTGAGACAGGGAGACTGAATTCTCTCAGGATTGGAACGTGGGAGATGGAATTCCCTGGGGACTGGAATTGGGGGATTTGATTCCCTTGGGACTGGAATTGGGGGATTTGATTCCCTTGGGACTGGAATTGGGGGGTTTGATTCCTTTGGGATTGGGAAATTGAATTCCCTTGGGACTGGAACGTGGGAAATTCGATTCCCTTGGGATTGGAATTGGGGGATTTGATTCCCTTGGGATTGGGAAACTGAATTCCCTTGGGACTGGAATTGGGGGATTTGATTCCTTTGGAATTGGGAAACTGAATTCCCTTGGGACTGGAATTGGGGGATTTGATTCCTTTGGGATTGGGAAACTGAATTCCCTTGGGACTGGAACGTGGGAAATTCAATTCCCTTGGGATTGGAATTGGGAGCTGGAATTTCTTTGGGAATGGAATGGAGCAGATGGGATTCCTTTGGAAATGGGAGCCTGGATCACTTGGGATGGGAACGGGAGGGATTGGATTCCCTCGGGGTTGGAATGTGGGAATTTTGATTCCTTTGGGATGGGGAGACTGAATTCCCTTGGGGTTGGAATGTGGGAACTTTAATTCCCTTGGGATTGGAATGTGAGGGATTTGATTCCCTTGGGATTGGAATGTGGAAACTTTTAATTCCTTTGAGATTGGAATTTTAATTCCCTTGGGATTGGAATGTGAACTTTAATTCCCTTGGGATTGGGAGATTGAATTGTTTTGGGATTGAAATGTGGGAACTTTAATTCTTTTGGGATTGGAATTTTAATCCCTTTGGGATTGGAATGTGGGAACTTTTAATTCCTTTGGGATTGGGAGACTGAATTCCCACGGGACCAAAATGTGGGAACTTTGATTTCTTTGGGATTGAATTGTTGGAGATTTGATTCCTTTGGGATTGGAATTGGGGGATTGGATTCCTTTGGGATTGGGAGATTGAATTCCCTCAGGATTGGAATGTGGGAACTTTTAATTCCTTTGGAATTGGGAGATTGAATTCCCATGGGATTGGAATGTGGGAACTTTTAATTCCTTTGGGATTGGAATGTGGGGGATTTGGTTCCCTTGAGATTGGGAATGTGGGAATTTCGATCCCTTCAGGATTAGGACCGGGAGACCAAATTCCTCCTGGATTGGGAAACTGAATTCCCTTGGGACTGGAATTGGGAGCTGGAATTCCATCGGGATTGAGACAGGGAGACTGAATTCTCTCAGGATTGGAACGTGGGAGATGGAATTCCCTTGGGACTGGAATTGGGGGATTTGATTCCTTTGGGATTGGGAAACTGAATTCCCTTGGGACTGGAATTGGGGGATTTGATTCCTTTGGGATTGGGAAATTGAATTCCCTTGGGACTGGAATTGGGGGATTTGATTCCCTTAGGACTGGAATTGGGGGATTTGATTCCTTTGGGATTGGGAAACTGAATTCCCTTGGGATTGGGATTGGGGGATTTGATTCCTTTGGGATTGGGAAACTGAATTCCCTTGGGACTGGAACGTGGGAAATTCGATTCCCTTGGGATTGGAATTGGGAGCTTGAATTCCTTTGGGAATGGAACGGAGCAGATCGGATTCCTTTGGAAATGGGAGCCCGGATCACTTGGGATGGGAACGGGAGGGATTGGATTCCCTCGGGGTTGGAATGTGGGAATTTTGATTCCTTTGGAATTGGGAGACTGAATTCCCTTGGGATTGGAATGTGGGAACTTTAATTCCCTTGGGATTGGAATGTGGGGCACTGGATTCCCCTGGGATTGGAATGTGGGAATTTCAATTCCTTTGGGATTGGAATGTGAGGGATTTGATTCCCTCAGGATTGGAATGTAGAAACTTTTAATTCCTTTGGGATTGGAATTTTAATTCCCTTGGGATTGGAATGTGAACTTTAATTCCCTTGGGATTGGGAGATTGAATTGTTTTGGGATTGAAATGTGGGAACTTTAATTCTTTTGGGATTGGAATTTTAATCCCTTTGGGATTGGAATGTGGGAACTTTTAATTCCTTTGGGATTGGGAGATGGAATTCCCTCGGGATTGAAATGGGTGAATTTTAATTCCTTTGGGATTGGGAGACTGAATTCCCACGGGTCCAAAATGTGGGAACTTTGATTTCTTTGGGATTGAATTGTTGGAGATTTGATTCCTTTGGGATTGGAATTGGGGGATTGGATTCCTTTGGAATTGGGAGATTGAATTCCCTCAGGATTGGAATGTGGGAACTTTTAATTCCTTTGGGATTGGGAGATTGAATTCCCTCGGGGTTGGAATGTGGGAACTTTAATTCTTTTGGGATTGCAATGTGGGAACTTTTAATTCCTTAGGGATTGGAATGTGGGGGATTTGGTTCCCTTGGGATTGGGAATGTGGGAATTTCGATCCCTTCAGGATTGGGACCGGGAGACCAAATTCCTCCTGGATTGGGAAACTGAATTCCCTTGGGATTGGAACTGGGAGCTGGAATTCCATCGGGACTGAGACAGGGAGACTGAATTCTCTCAGGATTGGAATGTGGGAGATGGAATTCCCTTGGGACTGGAATTGGGAAATTGAATTCCCTTGGGACTGGAATTGGGGGATTTGATTCCTTTGGAATTGGGAAACTGAATTCCCTTGGGACTGGAATTGGGGGATTTGATTCCTTTGGGATTGGGAAACTGAATTCCCTTGGGACTGGAATTGGGGGATTTGATTCCTTTGGGATTGGGAAACTGAATTCCCTTGGGACTGGAAGGTGGGAAATTCAATTCCCTTGGGATTGGAATTGGGAGCTTGAATTCCTTTGGGAATGGAATGGAGCAGATCGGATTCCTTTGGAAATGGGAGCCTGGATCACTTGGGATGGGAACGGGAGGGATTTGATTCCCTCGGGGTTGGAATGTGGGAATTTTGATTCCTTTGGGATTGGGAGACTGAATTCCCTTGAGATTGGAATGTGGGAACTTTAATTCCCTCGGGATTGGAATGTGGGGCACTGGATTCCCTTGGGATTGGAATGTGGGAATTTCAATTCCTTTGGGATTGGAATTTTAACTCCCTTGGGATTGGAATGTGAACTTTAATTCCCTTGGGATTGGGAGATTGAATTGTTTTGGGATTGAAATGTGGGAACTTTAATTCCCTTGGGATTGGAATGTGGGAACTTTAATTCTTTTGGGATTGGAATTTTAATCCCTTTGGGATTGGAATGTGGGAACTTTTAATTCCTTTGGGATTGGGAGACTGAATTCCCACGGGACCAAAATGTGGGAACTTTGATTTCTTTGGGATTGAATTGTTGGAGATTTGATTCCTTTGGGATTGGAATTGGGGGATTGGATTCCTTTGGGATTGGGAGATTGAATTCCCATGGGATCGGAATGTGGGAACTTTTAATTCCTTTGGGATTGGGAGATTGAATTGTCTTGGGATTGAAATGTGGGAACTTTAATTCCCTTGGGATTGGAATTGGGGGATTGGATTCCTTTGGGATTGGGAGATTGGATTCCCTCGGGATTGGAATGTGGGAACTTTTAATTCCTTTGGGATTGGAATGTGGGAACTTTAATTCCCTTGGGGTTGGAATGTGGGAACTTTTAATTCCTTTGGGATTGGAATGTGGGGGATTGGGTTCCCTTGGGATTGGAATGTGGGAATTTCGATCCCTTCAGGATTGGGACCGGGAGACCAAATTCCTCCTGGATTGGGAAACTGAATTCCCTTGGGATTGGAATTGGGAGCTGGAATTCCATCGGGATTGAGACAGGGAGACTGAATTCTCTCAGGATTGGAACGTGGGAGATGGAATTCCCTTGGGACTGGAATTGGGGGATTTGATTCCCTTGGGACTGGAATTGGGGGATTTGATTCCTTTGGAATTGGGAAACTGAATTCCCTTGGGACTGGAATTGGGGGATTTGATTCCCTTGGGATTGGGAAACTGAATTCCCTTGGGACTGGAAGGTGGGAAATTCGATTCCCTTGGGATTGGAATTGGGAGCTTGAATTTCTTTGGGAATGGAATGGAGCAGATCGGATTCCTTTGGAAATGGGAGCCTGGATCACTTGGGATGGGAACGGGAGGGATTGGATTCCCTCGGGGTTGGAATGTGGGAACTTTGATTCCTTTGGGATTGGGAGACTGAATTCCCTCGGGATTGGAATGTGGGAACTTTAATTCCCTCGGGATTGGAATGTGGGGCACTGGATTCCCTTGGGATTGGAATGTGGGAATTTCAATTCCTTTGGGATTGGAATGTGAGGGATTTGATTCCCTCAGGATTGGAATGTAGAAACTTTTAATTCCTTTGGGATTGGAATTTTAATTCCCTTGGGATTGGAATGTGAACTTTAATTCCCTTGGGATTGGGAGATTGAATTGTCTTGGGATTGAAATGTGGGAACTTTAATTCTTTTGGGATTGGAATTTTAATCCCTTTGGGATTGGAATGTGGGAACTTTTAATTCCTTTGGGATTGGGAGATGGAATTCCCTCGGGATTGAAATGGGTGAATTTTAATTCCTTTGGGATTGGGAGACTGAATTCCCACGGGTCCAAAATGTGGGAACTTTGATTTCTTTGGGATTGAATTGTTGGAGATTTGATTCCTTTGGGATTGGAATTGGGGGATTGGATTCCTTTGGAATTGGGAGATTGAATTCCCTCAGGATTGGAATGTGGGAACTTTTAATTCCTTTGGGATTGGGAGATTGAATTCCCTCGGGGTTGGAATGTGGGAACTTTTAATTCCTTTGGGATTGCAATGTGGGAACTTTTAATTCCTTAGGGATTGGAATGTGGGGGATTTGGTTCCCTTGGGATTGGGAATGTGGGAATTTCGATCCCTTCAGGATTGGGACCGGGAGACCAAATTCCTCCTGGATTGGGAAACTGAATTCCCTTGGGATTGGAACTGGGAGCTGGAATTCCATCGGGACTGAGACAGGGAGACTGAATTCTCTCAGGATTGGAATGTGGGAGATGGAATTCCCTTGGGACTGGAATTGGGAAATTGAATTCCCTTGGGACTGGAATTGGGGGATTTGATTCCTTTGGAATTGGGAAACTGAATTCCCTTGGGACTGGAATTGGGGGATTTGATTCCTTTGGGATTGGGAAACTGAATTCCCTTGGGACTGGAATTGGGGGATTTGATTCCTTTGGGATTGGGAAACTGAATTCCCTTGGGACTGGAATTGGGGGATTTGATTCCTTTGGGATTGGGAAACTGAATTCCCTTGGGACTGGAATTGGGGGATTTGATTCCTTTGGGATTGGGAAACTGAATTCCCTTGGGACTGGAAGGTGGGGAATTCAATTCCCTTGGGATTGGAATTGGGAGCTTGAATTCCTTTGGGAATGGAATGGAGCAGATCGGATTCCTTTGGAAATGGGAGCCTGGATCACTTGGGATGGGAACGGGAGGGATTTGATTCCCTCGGGGTTGGAATGTGGGAATTTTGATTCCTTTGGGATTGGGAGACTGAATTCCCTTGGGATTGGAATGTGGGAACTTTAATTCCCTCGGGATTGGAATGTGGGGCACTGGATTCCCTTGGGATTGGAATGTGGGAATTTCAATTCCTTTGGGATTGGAATTTTAACTCCCTTGGGATTGGAATGTGAACTTTAATTCCCTTGGGATTGGGAGATTGAATTGTTTTGGGATTGAAATGTGGGAACTTTAATTCCCTTGGGATTGGAATGTGGGAACTTTAATTCTTTTGGGATTGGAATTTTAATCCCTTTGGGATTGGAATGTGGGAACTTTTAATTCCTTTGGGATTGGGAGACTGAATTCCCACGGGACCAAAATGTGGGAACTTTGATTTCTTTGGGATTGAATTGTTGGAGATTTGATTCCTTTGGGATTGGAATTGGGGGATTGGATTCCTTTGGGATTGGGAGATTGAATTCCCATGGGATCGGAATGTGGGAACTTTTAATTCCTTTGGGATTGGGAGATTGAATTGTCTTGGGATTGAAATGTGGGAACTTTAATTCCCTTGGGATTGGAATTGGGGGATTGGATTCCTTTGGGATTGGGAGATTGGATTCCCTCGGGATTGGAATGTGGGAACTTTTAATTCCTTTGGGATTGGAATGTGGGAACTTTAATTCCCTTGGGGTTGGAATGTGGGAACTTTTAATTCCTTTGGGATTGGAATGTGGGGGATTGGGTTCCCTTGGGATTGGAATGTGGGAATTTCGATCCCTTCAGGATTGGGACCGGGAGACCAAATTCCTCCTGGATTGGGAAACTGAATTCCCTTGGGATTGGAATTGGGAGCTGGAATTCCATCGGGATTGAGACAGGGAGACTGAATTCTCTCAGGATTGGAACGTGGGAGATGGAATTCCCTTGGGACTGGAATTGGGGGATTTGATTCCCTTGGGACTGGAATTGGGGGATTTGATTCCTTTGGAATTGGGAAACTGAATTCCCTTGGGACTGGAATTGGGGGATTTGATTCCCTTGGGATTGGGAAACTGAATTCCCTTGGGACTGGAAGGTGGGAAATTCGATTCCCTTGGGATTGGAATTGGGAGCTTGAATTCCTTTGGGAATGGAATGGAGCAGATCGGATTCCTTTGGAAATGGGAGCCTGGATCACTTGGGATGGGAACGGGAGGGATTGGATTCCCTCGGGGTTGGAATGTGGGAACTTTGATTCCTTTGGGATTGGGAGACTGAATTCCCTCGGGATTGGAATGTGGGAACTTTAATTCCCTCGGGATTGGAATGTGGGGCACTGGATTCCCTTGGGATTGGAATGTGGGAATTTCAATTCCTTTGGGATTGGAATGTGAGGGATTTGATTCCCTCAGGATTGGAATGGGGAAACTTTTAATTCCTTTGGGATTGGAAACTTTTAATTCCTTTGGGATTGGAATTTTAATTCCCTTGGGATTGGGAGATTAAATTGTCTGGGGATTGAAATGTGGGAACTTTAATTCTTTTGGGATTGGAATTTTAATCCCTTTGGGATTGGAATGGGTGAATTTTAATTCTTTTGGGATTGGGAGACTGAATTCCCATGGGACCAAAATGTGGGAACTTTGATTTCTTTGGGATTGAATTGTTGGAGATTTGATTCCTTTGGGATTGGAATTGGGGGATTGGATTCCTTTGGGATTGGGAGATTGAATTCCCTCGGGATTGGAATGTGGGAACTTTAATTCCCTTTGGATTGGAATGTGGGAATTTCGATCCCTTCAGGATTGGGACCGGGAGACCAAATTCCTCCTGGATTGGGAAACTGAATTCCCTTGGGATTGGAATTGGGAGCTGGAATTCCATCGGGACTGAGACAGGGAGACTGAATTCTCTCAGGATTGGAACGTGGGAGATGGAATTCCCTTGGGACTGGAATTGGGGGATTTGATTCCTTTGGGACTGGAATTGGGGGATTTAATTCCCTTGGGATTGGGAAATTGAATTCCCTTGGGACTGGAATTGGGGGATTTGATTCCCTTGGGATTGGAATTGGGGGATTTGATTCCCTTGGGACTGGAATTGGGGGATTTGATTCCTTTGGGATTGGGAAACTGAATTCCCTTGGGACTGGAATTGGGGGATTTGATTCCTTTGGAATTGGGAAACTGAATTCCCTTGGGACTGGAACGTGAGAAATTCGATTCCCTTGGGATTGGAATTGGGAGCTTGAATTTCTTTGGGAATGGAATGGAGCAGATCGGATTCCTTTGGAAATGGGAGCCTGGATCACTTGGGATGGGAACGGGAGGGATTTGATTCCCTCGGGGTTGGAATGTGGGAATTTTGATTCCTTTGGGATTGGGAGACTGAATTCCCTTGGGATTGGAATGTGGGAACTTTAATTCCCTCGGGATTGGAATGTGGGGCACTGGATTCCCTTGGGATTGGAATGTGGGAATTTCAATTCCTTTGGGATTGGAATGTGAGGGATTTGATTCCCTCAGGATTGGAATGTGGAAACTTTTAATTCCTTTGGGATTGGAATTTTAATTCCCTTGGGATTGGAATTTTAATTCCCTTGGGATTGGAACGTGAACTTTAATTCCCTTGGGATTGGGAGATTGAATTCTCTTGGGATTGAAATGTGGGAACTTTAATTCTTTTGGGATTGGAATTTTAATCCCTTTGGGATTGGAATGTGGGAACTTTTAATTCCTTTGGGATTGGGAGACTGAATTCCCACGGGACCGAAATGTGGGAACTTTGATTTCTTTGGGATTGAATTGTTGGAGATTTGATTCCTTTGGGATTGGAATTGGGGGATTGGATTCCTTTGGAATTGGGAGATTGAATTCCCTCGGGATTGGAATGTGGGAACTTTTAATTCCTTTGGAATTGGGAGATTGAATTCCCTCAGGGTTGGAATGTGGGAATTTTTAATTCCTTTGGAATTGGGAGATTGAATTCCCTCGGGATTGGAATGTGGGAACTTTTAATTCCTTTGGAATTGGGAGATTGAATTCCCACGGGATTGAAATGTGGGAACTTTAATTCCCTTGGGGTTGGAATGTGGGAACTTTTAATTCCTTTGGGATTGGAATGTGGGGGATTTGATTCCCTTGGGATTGGGAATGTGGGAATTTCGATCCCTTCAGGATTGGGACCGGGAGACCAAATTCCTCCTGGATTGGGAAACTGAATTCCCTTGGGATTGGAATTGGGAGCTGGAATTCCATCGGGACTGAGACAGGGAGACTGAATTCTCTCAGGATTGGAACGTGGGAGATGGAATTCCCTTGGGACTGGAATTGGGGGATTTGATTCCTTTGGGAGTGGAATTGGGGGATTTGATTCCCTTGGGATTGGAATTGGGGGATTTGATTCCTTTGGGACTGGGAAACTGAATTCCCTTGGGACTGGAATTGGGGGATTTGATTCCCTTGGGACTGGAATTGGGGGATTTGATTCCCTTGGGACTGGAATTGGGGGATTTGATTCCTTTGGGATTGGGAAACTGAATTCCCTGGGGACTGGAATTGGGGGATTTGATTCCCTTGGGACTGGAATTGGGGGATTTGATTCCTTTGGAATTGGGAAACTGAATTCCCTTGGGACTGGAATTGGGGGATTTGATTCCTTTGGAATTGGGAAACTGAATTCCCTTGGGACTGGAAGGTGGGAACTTTAATTCCCTTGGGATTGGAATGTGGGGCACTGGATTCCCTTGGGATTGGAATGTGGGAATTTCAATTCCTTTGGGATTGGAATGTGGGGCATTGGATTCCCTCAGGATTGGAATGTGGAAGCTTTTAATTCCTTTGGGATTGGAATTTTAATTCCCTTGGGATTGGAATGTGAACTTTAATTCCCTTGGGATTGGGAGATTGAATTGTCTTGGGATTGAAATGTGGGAACTTTAATTCTTTTGGGATTGGAATTTTAATCCCTTTGGGATTGGAATGTGGGAGCTTTTAATTCCTTTGGGATTGGGAGACTGAATTCCCTTGGGATTGGAATGGGTGAGTTTTAATTCCTTTGGGATTGGGAGACTGAATTCCCACGGGACCGAAATGTGGGAACTTTGATTTCTTTGGGATTGAATTGTTGGAGATTTGATTCCTTCGGGATTGGAATTGGGGGATTGGATTCCTTTGGAATTGGGAGATTGAATTCCCATGGGATTGGAATGTGGGAACTTTAATTCCCTTGGGATTGGAATGTGGGGGATTGGATTCCTTTGGGATTGGAATGTGGGGCACTGGATTCCCTTGGAATTGGAATGTGGGAATTTCGATCCCTTCAGGATTGGGACCGGGAGACCAAATTCCTCCTGGATTGGGAAACTGAATTCCCTTGGGATTGGAACTGGGAGCTGGAATTCCATCGGGACTGAGACAGGGAGACTGAATTCCCTCAGGATTGGAACGTGGGAGATGGAATTCCCTGGGGACTGGAATTGGGGGATTTGATTCCCTTGGGATTGGGAAACTGAATTCCCTTGGGACTGGAATTGGGGGATTTGATTCCCTTGGGATTGGAATTGGGGGATTTGATTCCCTTGGGACTGGAATTGGGGGATTTGATTCCTTTGGGATTGGGAAACTGAATTCCCTTGGGACTGGAATTGGGGGATTTGATTCCTTTGGGATTGGGAAACTGAATTCCCTTGGGACTGGAACGTGGGAAATTCGATTCCCTTGGGATTGGAATTGGGAGCTGGAATTTCTTTGGGAATGGATTGGAGCAGATCGGATTCCTTTGGAAATGGGAGCCTGGATCACTTGGGATGGGAACGGGAGGGATTGGATTCCCTCGGGGTTGGAATGTGGGAATTTGGATTCCTTTGGGATTGGGAGACTGAATTCCCATGGGATTGGAATGTGGGAACTTTAATTCCCTCGGGATTGGAATGTGGGGCACTGGATTCCCTTGGGATTGGAATGTGGGAATTTCAATTCCTTTGGGATTGGAATGTGAGGGATTTGATTCCCTCAGGATTGGAATGTGGAAACTTTTAATTCCTTTGGGATTGGAATTTTAATTCCCTTGGGATTGGAATTTTAATTCCCTTGGGATTGGGAGATTGAATTGTCTTGGGATTGAAATGTGGGAACTTTTAATTCTCTTGGGATTGGAATTTTGATCCCTTTGGGATTGGAATGTGGGAACTTGGATTCCTTTGGGATTGGGAGACTGAATTCCCACGGGACCAAAATGTGGGAACTTTGATTTCTTTGGGATTGAATTGTTGGAGATTTGATTCCTTTGGGATTGGAATTGGGGGATTGGATTCCTTTGGAACTGGGAGATTGAATTCCCTCGGGATTGGAATGTGGGAACTTTAATTCCTTTGGGATTGGGAGATTGAATTCCCATGGGATTGGAATGTGGGAACTTTAATTCCTTTGGGATTGAAATGTGGGAGATTGAATTCCCTTGGGATTGGAATTGGGGGATTGGATTCCCTTGGGATTGGAATGTGGGAATTTTGATTCCTTTGGGATTGGAATGTGAGGGATTTGATTCCCTCAGGATTGGAATTCCTTTGGGATTGGAATTTTAATTCCCTTGGGATTGGAACGTGAACTTTAATTCCCTTGGGATTGGGAGATTGAATTGTCTTGGGATTGAAATGTGGGAACTTTAATTCTTTTGGGATTGGAATTTTAATCCCTTTGGGATTGGAATGTGGGAACTTTAATTCTTTTGGGATTGCAATTTTAATCCCTTTGGGATTGGAATGTGGGAGCTTTTAATTCCTTTGGGATTGGGAGACTGAATTCCCACGGGACCAAAATGTGGGAACTTTGATTTCTTTGGGATTGAATTGTTGGAGATTTGATTCCTTTGGGATTGGAATTGGGGGATTGGATTCCTTTGGAATTGGGAGATTGAATTCCCTCAGGATTGGAATGTGGGAACTTTTAATTCCTTTGGGATTGGAACGTGGGGCACTGGATTCCCTTGGGATTGGGAATGTGGGAATTTTGATCCCTTCAGGATTGGGACCGGGAGACCAAATTCCTCCTGGATTGGGAAACTGAATTCCCTTGGGATTGGAATTGGGAGCTGGAATTCCATCGGGATTGAGACAGGGAGACTGAATTCTCTCAGGATTGGAACGTGGGAGATGGAATTCCCTTGGGACTGGAATTGGGGGATTTGATTCCCTTGGGACTGGGAAACTGAATTCCCTTGGGACTGGAATTGGGGGATTTGATTCCCTTGGGATTGGGAAACTGAATTCCCCTGGGACTGGAATTGGGGGATTTGATTCCTTTGGGATTGGGAAACTGAATTCCCTTGGGACTGGAATTGGGGGATTTGATTCCCTTGGGATTGGGAAACTGAATTCCCTTGGGACTGGAACGTGGGAAATTCGATTCCCTTGGGATTGGAATTGGGAGCTGGAATTTCTTTGGGAATGGAATGGAGCAGATCGGATTCCTTTGGAAATGGGAGCCCGGATCACTTGGGATGGGAACGGGAGGGATTGGATTCCCTCGGGGTTGGAATGTGGGAATTTTGATTCCTTTGGGATTGGGAGACTGAATTCCCTTGGGATTGAAATGTGGGAATTTCAATTCCTTTGGGATTGGAATGTGAGGGATTTGATTCCCTCAGGATTGGAATGTGGAAACTTTGAATTCCTTTGGGATTGGAATTTTAATTCCCTTGGGATTGGAATGTGAACTTTAATTCCCTTGGGATTGGGAGATTGAATTGTCTTGGGATTGAAATGTGGGAACTTTAATTCTTTTGGGATTGGGAGATTGAATTCCCACGGGACCAAAATGTGGGAACTTTGATTTCTTTGGGATTGAATTGTTGGAGATTTGATTCCTTTGGGAATGGAACTGGGGGATTGGATTCCTTTGGAATTGGGAGATTGAATTCCCTCAGGATTGAAATGTGGGAACTTTTAATTCCTTTGGGATTGGGAGATTGAATTCCCATGGGATTGGAATGTGGGAACTTTTAATTCCTTTGGGATTGGGAGATTGAATTCCCATGGGATTGGAATGTGGGAACTTTAATTCCCTTGGGATTGGAATGTGGGAACTTTTAATTCCTTTGGGATTGGGAGATTGAATTCCCTCGGGATTGGAATGTGGGGCACTGGATTCCCTTGGGATTGGAATGTGGGAATTTCGATCCCTTCAGGATTGGGACCGGGAGACCAAATTCCTCCTGGATTGGGAAACTGAATTCCCTTGGGATTGGAATTGGGAGCTGGAATTCCATCGGGACTGAGACAGGGAGACTGAATTCTCTCAGGATTGGAACGTGGGAGATGGAATTCCCTGGGGACTGGAATTGGGGGATTTGATTCCCTTGGGACTGGAATTGGGGGATTTGATTCCTTTGGAATTGGGAAACTGAATTCCCTTGGGACTGGAATTGGGGGATTTGATTCCTTTGGGATTGGGAAACTGAATTCCCTTGGGACTGGAATTGGGGGATTTGATTCCTTTGGGATTGGGAAACTGAATTCCCTTGGGACTGGAACGTGGGAAATTCGATTCCCTTGGGATTGGAATTGGGAGCTTGAATTTCTTTGGGAATGGAACGGAGCAGATCGGATTCCTTTGGAAATGGGAGCCTGGATCACTTGGGATGGGAACGGGAGGGATTGGATTCCCTCGGGGTTGGAATGTGGGAACTTTGATTCCTTTGGGATTGAGAGACTGAATTCCCTTGGGATTGGAATGTGGGAACTTTAATTCCCTCCGGATTGGAATGTGGGGCACTGGATTCCCTTGGGATTGGAATGTGGGAATTTCAATTCCTTTGGGATTGGAATTGGGGGATTTGATTCCCTCGGGATTGGAATGTGGAAACTTTTAATTCCTTTGGGAT